>CM033474.1:191485511-191789660 GCA_019447015.1 Hymenochirus boettgeri | reverse complement strand
CTTTGTGTTGAGAGAGATGAGTTGGTATCAGGGGAGGAGGATTGGACAGGAAGGGGAGATAAAATTTGGGACAGGGGGGACGACCCTGGATTTGGGACAGAGGGGGGGCAGTATTTGGGACAGAGGGAAAGACCTGGATTAGGATAGGGGGGCTGTTTTGGACAGAGGGGGTGGGGACCCTGGATTTGGGAGTAGAGGGGTGCTGGATTGGGACAGCGAGGGGTGACCCTGGATTTGGGCATAGAGGGGGGTGCTGTATTTGGGACGAGGGGTGCTGGATTTGGGACAGGGGGGTGACCTGAATTTGGATAGAGGGGGGGCTGGATTTGGGACAGAGGGGTGTGGGACCCTGGGATTTGGGACAGAAGGGGTGACCCTGGATTTTGGGGCAGAAGGGGACCTGGCACCCTGGATTTGGGACAGAGGGGGTGACCCTGGATTTGGGACAGAGGGGGGGACCCTGGATTTGGTATACAGGGGAGGCTGGATTTGGGACAGGAGGGGAGCTAAATTTGGGACAGAGGGGGACCACCCTGGATTGGGACAGAGGGGGGCAGTATTTGGGAAGAGGGAATGACCTGGATTTAGGATAGGGGGGCTGGTTTTAGGGCAGAGGGGGTGACCTGGATTTGGGATAGGGGGTGCTGGATTTGGGACAGAGGGGGTGACCCTGGATTTGGGATAGAGGGGTGCTGTATTTGGGACAGAGGGGTGCTGGATTTGGGACAGGGGGGGTGACCCTGAATTTGGGATAGAGGGGGTGACCCTGGATTTGGGACAGAGGGGGTGACCCTGGATTTGGGATAGAGGGGGGGCTGGATTTGGGACAAAGGGGGTCTGGATTTGGGACAGAGGGGGGACTCTGGATTTGGGATAGAGGGGGCCTGGATTTGGGACAGGGGGGCTTGATTTGGGACAGTGTGGGGGGGCTGGATTTAGGACCGAGTGGGGACCCTGGATTTGGGACAGATGGGGGACTCTGGATTTGGGACAGATGGGGGGGACCCTGGATTTTGGACAGATGGGGGGGACCCTGGATTTTGGGACAGATGGGGGGACCCCCTGGAGGTTTTTGGACAGAGGGGGGACCCGGATTGGGACAGGGGGGGACCTTGGATTTGGAACGGGGGGGTTGATTTGGAACAGGTGGGGAACCTGGATTTGGACAAAGGGGGGACCCTGGATTTTGGACAAAGGGGGGACCCTGGATTTAAGACAGAGGGGGGGACCTGGATTTAGACAGAGGGGGGGACCTGGATAAGAGAGGGGGGACCCTGGATTTGGGGAGAAGGGGTGACCCTGATTTGGGAACAGAGGGAGTGGACCCTGGATTTGGGACAGAGGGGGTGACCCTGGATTGGGACAGAGGGGGACCCTGGATTGTGGTATCACAGGGGACCCGGATTTGGGACAGATGGGGAGACCCTGGATTTGGGACAGATGGGGGGACCCTGGATTTGGGACGAGGGGGGGACCCTGGGGGTTTTTGACAGAGGGGGTCACCCTGGATTTGGGACAGGGGGGACCTTGGATTTGGAACGGGGGGGTTGATTTGGAACAGGAGGTGACCTGGATTTGGGGGACACGAGGGGTGGATTTAAGAAGAGGGGGGGACCTGGATTTTGGACAAAGGGGGGACCCTGGATTTGGACAAGGGGGACCTGGATTTGGACAAAGGGGGACCCTGGATTGGACAAAGGGGGGGACCCTGGATTTGGAGACAAGGGGGGGACCCTGGATTTGGACAAGGGGGACCCTGGATTTGGACAGGGGGGGTCGGATTACAAGGGGGGGACTGGATTTTGGACAAAGGGGGGGACCCTGGATTTACGAATAGGGGGGGACCTGGATTTAAGACAGAGGGGGGGACCCTGGATTTAAGACAGAGCGAGGGGGACCCTGGATTTAAGACAGAGGGGGGGACCCTGGATGTAAGACAGAGGGGGGGACCCTGGATTAAGAAGAGGGGGGGACCTGATTTAAGACAGAGGGGGTGGGACCCTGGATTAGACAGAGGGGGGGACCCTGGATTTAAGACAGAGGGGGGGAACCTGGATTTAAGACAGAGGGGGGGACCCGGATTTAGACAGAGGGGGGGCCCTGGATTTGGATGGGACCTGGATTAGACAGAGGGGGGGACCTGGATTGAATGGACAAGAGGGTGGGGCCGGATTTAAACGAGGGGGGGACCCTGGATTTAAGACAGAGGGGGGGACCCTGGATTTTAAGACAGAGGGGGGGACCGGATTTGGAACAGAAGGGGGGACTGGATTGGGATTACAAGGGGGGACCTGGATTTGGGATCAGGGGGACCTGGATTTGGGTACGGGGACCTGGATTTGGGACAGAGGGGGGTGACCCTGATTTGGGGGGACAGAGGGGGGGGCTGAATTTGGGACGGGGGGCTGGATTTGGACAGAGGAGGGGACTCTGGATTTGGGACGGGGGGGGGGACCTGGGTTTGGGACTGGGGGCTGGATTTGAGAAAGGGAGTGACCTGTATGTGGATACGAGGGGGGGCCTGGATTTGGACAGAAGGGGGACCCTGGATTTGGGACCGAGGGGGGCTGGATTTGGGACAGGGGGGGTGGGATGTGGGCAGAGGGGGGGGCGGCCTGCATTGGGGACAGGTGGGACCCTGCATTTGGGACAGAGGGGGGATGTGAATTTGGAAACAGAGGGTGGATTTGGCCCTGGGACACTAGAGGGGACTTTGCCCTGGGGACATGGAGGAGGGGGGGCTATGGCCTTGTACACAAGGGGGACTGAGGTTGTAGCACGTGTATGGAAAGGCTTAAGTCTAGTAATATAATATAGAATGGGGACCCTGGATTTAGGACAGATGGGGGGGACCCCTGGATTTGGGGACAGAGGGGGGACCCTGGATTTGACCGGGGGGACCTGTTTAAACGGGGATTGGGAAGGGGTGACACTGGATTGGCACGGAGGTGTTTGGATTAGAGACAGAGGGGGGGACCTGGATTTTTGGACAGCAAGGGGGGGACCCTGGATTTTGGACAAAGGGGGGGACCTGGATTTGGACAAAGGGGGGACCCTGGATTTTGGACAAAGGGGGGGACCTGGATTTTGGAACAAAGGGGGGACCCTGGATTTTGGACAAAGGGGGGGGACCTGGATTTTGGACAAAGGGGTGGGGGCAACCCTGGATTTGGGACCGGGGGGACCCTGGATTAAGACAGAGGGGGGGACCCCTGGATTTAGACAGAGGGGGGGACCTGGATTTGGAACTGAAGATGGGGGTTTGGGATACCGGTGGGGGGCACTGGATTTGGGGATTACGGGGGACCCTGATTTGGGACAGAGGGGGGGTGGACCCTTGATTTGGGACAGAGGGGGGGCTGAATTTGGGACGGGGGCTGGATTGGGACAGAGGAGGGACTCTGGATTGGGACGGGGGGGGGACCCTGGGTCTGGGACTGGGGGGCTGGATTTGGGAGAAAGGGAGTGACCCTGTATGTGGGATAGAGGGGGGGCTGGATTTTGGACAGAAGGGGTGACCCTGGATTTGGGACAAGGAGGGGCTGGATTTGGGACGGGGGGGTGGATTTGGGACAGAGGGGGGGGGGGCGCATTTGGGACAGAGGGGGTGACCCTGGATTTGGGACAGAGGGGGTGGCCCTGGATTTGGGATAGAGGGGGCTGGATTTGGGACAAAGGGGGTTGGATTTGGGACAGAGGGGGGACTCTGGATTTGGGATAGAGGGGGGCTGGATTTGGGACAGGGGGGCTTGATTTGGGACAGTGGGGGGGGGCTGGATTTAGGACCGAGTGGGGAACCTGGATTTGGGACAGATGGGGGGACCCTGGATTTGGGACAGAGGGGGGGACCCTGGATTTGGGACAGATGGGGGGACCCTGGATTTGGGACAGATGGGGGGACCCTGGATGGTTTTTGGACAGAGGGGGGACCCTGGATTTAAGACAGGGGGGGGACCTGTATTTGGAACGGGGGGGTTGATTTGGAACAGGAGGTGACCCTGGATTTGGGACACGGGGGTGGATTTGGAACAGGTGGGACCCTGGATTTTGGACAAAGGGGGGGACCCTGGATTTTGGACAAAGGGGGACCCTGGATTTAAGACAGAGGGGGGGACCCTGGATTTAAGACAGAGGGGGGGACCCTGGATTTAAGACAGAGGGGGGGACCCTGGATTTAAGACAGAGGGGGGGACCCTGGATTTAAGACAGAGGGGGGGACCCTGGATTTAAGACAGAGGGGGGGACCCTGGATTTAAGACAGAGGGGGGGACCCTGGATTTAAGACAGAGGGGGGACCCTGGATTTGGGATACAGGGGGACCCTGGATTTGGGATACGGGGGTCCCTGGATTTGGGATACGGGGGACCCTGGATTTGGGACAGAGGGGGTGACCCTGGATTTGGGACAGAGGGGGGGCTAAATTTGGGAAGGGGGGCTGGATTTGGGACAGAGGGAGTGACCCTGGATTTGGGATAGAGGGGGGCTGGATTTGGGACAAAGGGGGTCTGGATTTGGGACAGAGGGGGGGCTCTGGATTTGGGATAGAGGGGGGCTGGATTTGGGACAGGGGGGCTTGATTTGGGACAGTGTGGGGGGGCTGGATTTAGGACCGAGTGGGGACCCTGGATTTGGGACAGATGGGGAGACCCTGGATTTGGGACAGATGGGGGGACCCTGGATTTGGGATAGAGGGGGGCTGGATTTGGGACAGGGGGGCTTGATTTGGGACAGTGTGGGGGGGGGATTTAGGACCGAGGGGACCCTGGATTTGGGACAGATGGGGGGACCCTGGATTTGGGACAGAGGGGGGGGACCCTGGATTTGGACAGAGGGGGGGACCCGGATTTGGGACAGATGGGGGGGACCCTGGATTGGGACAGATGGGGGGACCAATGGTTTTGGACAGGGGGGGACCCTGGATTTGGACAGGGGGGGACCTTGTTTTGGAACGGGGGGGGGGTTGATTGAACAGGAGGTGACCCTGGATTGGACACGGGGGTGGATTGGAACAGGTGGGACCCTGGATTTTGGACACAAGGGGGGGACCCTGGATTTGGACAAGAGGGGGGGACCCTGGATTTAAGACAGGGGGGGACCCTGGATTTAAGACAGAGGGGGGGACCCTGGATTAAGACAGAGGGGGGGACCCTGATTAAGCAGAGGGGGGGACCCTGGATTTAAGACAGAGGGGGGGACCCTGGATTTAAGACAGAGGGGGGGACCCTGGATTTAAGACAGAGGGGGGGACCCTGGATTTGGGATACAGGGGGACCCTGGATTTGGGATACAGGGGGACCCTGGATTTGGGATACGGGGGTCCCTGGATTTGGGATACAGGGGACCCTGGATTTGGGACAGAGGGGGTGACCCTGGATTTGGGACAGAGGGGGGGCTAAATTTGGGAAGGGGGGCTGGATTTGGGACAGAGGAGGGACTCTGGATTTGGGACGGGGGGGACCTGGGTTTGGGACTGGGGGGGGCTGGATTGGGAAAAAGGGTGACCCTGGATTTGGGATAGAGGGGGGCTGGATTTGGGACAGAGGGGGTCTGGATTTGGGACCGAGGGGGGGCTCTGGATGTGGGATAGAGGGTGGGCTGGATTTGGGACAGGGGGGCTGATTTGGGGACAGTGTGGGGGGGTGGATTTAGGACCGAGTGGGGACCCTGGATTTGGGACAGATGGGGAGACCCTGGATTTGGGACAGATGGGGGGACCCTGGATTGGGACAGAGGGGGGGACTGGATGGTGTTTGCAGAGTCTTAAATCCAGGGTCCCCCCCTCTGTCTTAAATCCAGGGTCCCCCCTTTGTCCAAAATCCAGGGTCCCCCCCTTTGTCCAAAATCCAGGGTCCCACCTGTTCCAAATCCACCCCCGTGTCCCAAATCCAGGGTCACCTCCTGTTCCAAATCAACCCCCCCGTTCCAAATCCAAGGTCCCCCCCTGTCCAAAATCCAGGGTCCCCCCTCTGTCCAAAAACCACCCAGGGTCCCCCCCTCTGTCCCAAATCCAGGGTCCCCCCATCTGTCCCAAATCCAGGGTCTCCCCATCTGTCCCAAATCCAGGGTCCCCTGTATACCAAATCCAGGGTCCCCCCCTCTGTCCCAAATCCAGGGTCACCCCCTCTGTCCCAAATCCAGGGTCACTCCCTCTGTCCCAAATCCAGGGTCACCCCTTCTGCCCCAAATCCAGGGTCACCCCTTCTGTCCCAAATCCAGGGGCCCCCCTCTGTCCCACATCCAGGGTCACCCCCTCTGTCTAAAACCAGGGTCCCCCCTCTGTCTTAAAACTCCGGGTCCCCCCCTCTGTCTTAAATCCAGGGGTCCCCCCCTCGCCCTTAAAATCCAGGGTCCCCCCCTCTGTCTTAAATCAGGGTCCCCCCCTCTGTCTTAATCCAGGGTCCCCCCCTCTGTCTTAAATCCAGGGTTCCCCCCTTTGTCCAAAATCCGGGTCCCCCCCTTTGTCCAAAATCCAGGTCCCACCTGTTCCAAATCCACCCCCGTGTCCAAATCCAGGGTCACTCCTGTTCCAATCAACCCCCCCGTTCCAATCAAGGTCCCCCCCTGTCCAAATCCAGGGTCCCCCCTCTGTCCAAAACCATCCAGGGTCCCCCAGTGCTTCCAAATCAGGGTCCCCCCCATCTGTCCCAAATCCAGGGTCCCCCCCATCTGTCCAAATCCGGTCCCCCCCATCTGTCCAAATCCAGGGTCCCCCCCTCTGTCCCAAATCCAGGGTCCCCCCATCTGTCCCAAAATCCAGGGTCCCCCCGGTTCCTAAATCCAGCCCCCCCCACACTGCCCAAATCAAGCCCCCCTGTCCCAAATCCAAGCCCCCCTCTATCCCAACCAGGGTCCCCCCATCGTCCCCAATCCAGGGTCTCCCCATCTGTCCCAAATCCAGGGTCCCCACTCGGTCCTAAATCCACCCCCCCACACTGTCCCAAATCAGCCCCCCTGTCCCAAATCCACCCCCCTCTATCCAAATCCAGAGCCCCCCCTCTGTCCCAAATCCAGACCCCCTTTGTCCCAAATCCAGCCCCCCTCTATCCCAAACCAGGTCACTCCCTCGTCCCAAATCCAGCCCCCCTTCCCAAATTTAGCCCCCCCTCTGTCCCAAATCCAGGTCACCCCCTCTGTCCCAAATCCAGGGTCCCCCGTATCCCAAATCCAGGGACCCCCGTATCCCAAATCCAGGGTCCCCCTGTACCCATCCAGGTCCCCGTTACCAATCCAGGGTCCCCCCTCTTTTGTCGTCCCCTCGTCCTAAATCCAGGGTCCCCCCCTCTGTCTTAAATCCAGGGTCCCCCCCTCTGCTTAAATCCAGGGTCCCCCCCCCCCTCTGTCTTAAATCCAGGGTCCCCCCCTCTGTCTTAAATCCAGGGTCCCCCCCCTCTGTCTTAAATCCAGGGTCCCCCCTCGTCTTAACATCCAGGGTCCCCCCCTTGTCTAATCCAGGTCCCCCCCCTCTGTCTTAATCCAGGGTCCCCCCTCTGTCTTAAATCCAGGGTCCCCCCCTCTGTCAAATCCAGGGTCCCCCTTTGTCCAAAATCCAGGGTCCCCCCCTTTGTCCAAAATCCAGGGTCCCACTGTTCCAAACCACCCCCGTGTCCCAAATCGGGTCCCTCCCTGCCTTCCAAATCAACCCCCCCGTTCCAAATACAGGATCCCCGCCCCCCTGTCCAAATCCAGGGTCCCCCTCTTTCCAAAAACCATCCAGGGTCCCCCCATCTGTCCCAATCCAGGGTCCCCCTCTCCCAAATCCGGGTCCCCCCCTCTGTCCCAATCCAGGGTCCCCCCATCTGTCCCAAATCCGTTTCCCCACTCGTCCTAAATCCAGCCCCCCACACTGTCCCAATCAAGCCCCCCTGTCCCAAATCCAGCCCCCCTCTATCCCAAATCCAGCCCCCCCTCTGTCCAAATCCAGACCCCCTTTGTCCCAAATCCAGCCCCCCTCTATCCCAAATCCAGGGTCACTCCCTCTGTCCCAATCCGGCCCCCCTTCCCAAATTAGCCCCCCTCTCCCAAATCCAGGTCACCCCCTTTCCCAATCCAGGTCCCCCGTACCCAATCCAGGGACCCCCGTATCCCAAATCCAGGGTCCCCCTGTAACCCAAATCCGGGTCCCCCTTATCCAAATCCAGGTCACCCCTCTGTCTAAATCCAGGTCCCCCCCTCTGTCTAAATCCAGGTCCCCCCTCTTCTTAAATCCAGGGTCCCCTCCCCTCTTCTAAATCCGGTCCCCCCCCTCTGTCTTAAATCCAGGGTCCCCCCTCTGTCTTTAAATCCAGGGTCCCCCCCTCTGTCTTAAATCCAGGGTCCCCCCCTCTGTCTTAAAATCCAGGTCCCCCCCTCTGTCTTAATCCAGGGTCCCCCCCTCTGTCTTAAATCCAGTGTCCCCCCCTCTGTCTAAATCCGGTCCCCCCCTCTGTCTTAAATCCAGGGTCCCCCCTTTGTCAAATCCAGGGTCCCCCCTTTGTCCAAAAGTCCAGGGTCCCACCTGTTCCAATCCACCCCCGTGTCCAATCCAGGGTCACCTCCTGTTCCAATCAACGGTCAACCCGCCCACGTCAACCCCGCCCCGTCTTCAAACCAGGTCACCCATACACCAGCCCAAAACGGCTACAACACCCCCGTTCCAATCAAGTCCCCCCCCTTCCAAAATCCAGGGTCCCCCTCTGTCCAAAACCATCGGGTCCCCCCATCTTCCCAAATCCAGGGTCCCCCCTACTGTCCCCAAATCCAGGGTCCCCCCCTCTGTCCCAAATCCGGGTCCCCCCTCTTCCCAAATCCAGGTTCCCCACCTCGGTCCTAAATCCAGCCCCCCCACTGTCCCAAATCAGCCCCCCTGTCCCAATCCAGCCCCCCTCTATCCCAATCAGAGTCCCCACTCGTCCCAATCCGAGCCCCTTTGTCCCAATCCCTGTCCCCCCTCATCCCAAATCCAGGGCCACCCCCCTCTGTCCCAAATCCAGGTCACCCCTCGTCCCAAATGCAGCCCCCCCCTCTGTCCCAAATCCACCCCCCCGTCCCAAATCCAGCCCCCCGTCCAAATCCAGCCCCTCTCTGTCCCAAATCCAGGGTCACCCCTTCTGTCAAATCCAGCCCCCCCTCTATCCCACATACAGGGTCACTCCCTTTCTCCCAAATCCAGCCCCCCAGTCCCAAACCCAGGGTCCCCCGTCCCAAATCCAGAGTCCCTCCTCTGTCCCAAATCCAGCCCCCCGTCCCAAATTCAGCCCCCCCCTCTGTCCCAAATCAAGGGTCACCCCCTGCCTCAGGTCCCAATCCAGGGTCCCCCGTATCCCAATCCAGGGTCCCCCCTGTATCCCAAATCCAGGGTCCCCCTGTTCCCAAAGCAGCCCCTCTGTCAAATCCAGGGTCCCCCCCTCTGTCTTAAATCCGTCCCCCCTCTGTCTTAAATCCAGGGTCCCCCCTTGTCCAAAATCCAGGGTCCCCCCCTTTGTCCCAAATCCAGGGTCCCCCCCTTTGTCCAAAATCCGGGTCCCCCCCGTGTCCAAAATCCAGGGTCCCCCCCTCTGTCTTAAATCCACCCCTGTGTCCCAAATCCAGGGTCACCTCTCTGTTCCAAATCAAACCCCCCCTTCCAAATCCAAGGTCCCCCTGTCCCAAATCCAGGTGACCCCCTCTGTCCCAACTCAGGGTCCCCCCATCTGTCCTATAATCCAGGGTCCCCATTCTATATTATATACTAGACATTAAGCCTGTTACAAATAACACGTGCTACAAGCCCAGAGTGCCCCCTTAGTGTACCAAGCATAGCCCCCCTCCTCCATGTTCCCAGGCAAAAGTCCCTCTTAGTGTCCCAAGGCCAAAGTCACCTCTGTTCCAAATTCACAGTGCCCCCCTCTGTCCCAAATGCAGGGTCCCACCTGTCCCCAATGCAGCCCCCCCCCTCTGTCCAAATCCACCCCCCCCGCTTTCCCAATCCACCCCCCTCTGTCCCACTCCAGGTCCCCCTTCCCAAATCCAGGGCCTCCCGACCCCCCTCTATCCCACATACAGGGGTCACTCCCTTCTTCCCAAATCCAGCCCCCCATCCCCAACCCAGGGTCCCCCCGTGCCCAAATCCAAGTCCCCCTCTGTCCCAAATCCAGCCCCCCGTCCCAAATTCAGCCCCCCCTCTGTCCCAAATCAAGGTCACCCCCTTCTGTCCCCAAATCCAGGGTCCCCCGTATCCCAAATCCAGGTCCCCTGATCCCAAATCCAGGTCCCCTGTATCCCAAATCCAGTCCCCCCTGTTCCCAAATCCACGCCCCCTTCGTTCCAACCATGTCCCCCCCTCTGTCAAATCCAGGGTCCCCCCCTCTGTCTTAAATCCAGGTCCCCCCTCTCCTAATCCAGCCCCCCTCTGTCTAATCCAGGGTCCCCCCCTCTGTCTAAATCCAGGGTCCCCCCTCTGTCTTAAATCCAGGGTCCCCCCTCTGTCTTAAAATCCAGGGTCCCCCCCTCTGTCTTAAATCCAGGGTCCCCCCCTCTGTCTTAAATCCAGGGTCCCCCCCTCTGTCTTAAATCCAGGGTCCCCCCCTCTGTCTTAAATCCAGGGTCCCCCCTCTGTCTTAAATCCAGGGTCCCCCCCTCTGTCTTAAATCCAGGGTCCCCCCCTCTGTCTTAAAATCCAGGTCCCCCCCTTTGTCCAAAATCCAGGGTCCCCCCCTTTGTCCAAAATCCAGGGTCCCCCCCTTTGTCCAAAATCCAGGGTCCCCCCTTTGTCCAAAATCCAGGGTCCCCCCCTTTGTCCAAAATCCAGGGTCCCCCCCCTTTGTCCAAAATCCAGGGTCCCCCCCTCCTGTTATAAATCCACCCCGGTTCCCAAATCCAGGGTCACCTCCTGTTCCAAATCAACCCCCCCGTTCCAATCCAAGGTCCCCCCCTGTCCAAATCCAGGGTCCCCCCTCTGTCCAAAACCACCCAGGGTCCCCCCTCTGTCCCAAATCCAGGGTCCCCCACTGTCCCAAATCCAGGGTCTCCCCATCTGTCCCAAATCCAGGGTCCCCTGTATAACCAAATCCAGGGTCCCCCCTCTGTCCCAAATCCAGGGTCACCCCCTCTGTCCCAAATCCAGGGTCACTCCCTCTGTCCCAAATCCAGGGTCACCCCTTCTGCCCCAAATCCAGGGTCACCCCTTCTGTCCCAAATCCAGGGGCCCCCCTCTGTCCCACATCCAGGGTCACCCCTCTTGTCCCAAATCCAGGCCCCTTTCCCAAACTAGGGTCCACCACTCTCTCAAATCCAGCCCCCCCTCTACCCAAAAATCCCCCCCATCCCAAATCCAGCCTCTGTCCCAAATCAAGGGTCACCCCCTCTGTCCCAATCCAGGGTCCCCGTACCAAATCCAGGGTCCCCCGTATCCCAAATCCAGGGTCCCCCTGTATCCCAAATCCAGGGTCCCCCCCTGTATCCCAAATCCAGCCCCCCTTCTGTTCCAAACCAGGGTCCCCCCTCTGTCTAAATCGGGTCCCCCCTCTGTCAAATCCAGGGTCCCCCCCTCTGTCTTAAATCGCAGTCCCCCCCTCTGTCTTAAATCCAGGGTCCCCCCCTCTGTCTTAAATCCAGGGTCCCCCCCCTCTGTCTTAAATCCAGGGTCCCCCCCTCTGTCTTAAATCCACACTGTCCCAATCAAGCCCCCCTGTCCCAAATCCAGCCCCCTCTATCCCAAATCCAGAGCCCCCCCTCTGTCCCAAATCCAGACCCCCTTGTCCCAAATCCAGCCCCCCTCTATCCCAAATCCAGGTCCTCCCTTTGTCCCAAATCCAGCCCCCAGTCCCAACCCAGGGTCCCCCCCGTCCCAAATCCAGAGTCCCTCTATCCCAAATCCAGGGTCACTCCCTTTGTCCCAAATCCAGCCACCACCGTCCCAATTTAGCCCCCCTCTGCTCCAAATCCAGGGTCACCCCTCTGTCCCAATCCAGGGTCCCCCTTATATCCCAAATCCAGGGTCCCCCGTATCCCAATCCAGGGTCCCCCTGTATCCCAAATCCAGGGTCCCCCCTCTGTCTTAAATCCAGGGTCCCCCCTCTGTCTTAAATCCAGGGTCCCCCCCTCTGTCTTAAATCCAGGGTCCCCCCCTCTGTCTTAAATCCAGGGTCCCCCCCTCTGTCTTAAATCCAGGTCCCCCCTCTGTCTTAATCCAGGTCCCCCCCTCTGTCTTAAATCCAGGGTCCCCCCCTGTCTTAAATCCAGGATCCCCCCCCTCTGTCTTAAATCCAGGGTCCCCTCCTCTGTCTTAAATCCAGGTCCCCCCTTTGTCCAAAATCCAGGGTCCCCCCCTTTGTCCAAAATCCAGGGTCCCACCTGTTCCAAATCAACCCCCCCGTTCCAAATCCAAGGTCCCCCCCTGTCCAAAATCCAGGGTCCCCCCTCTGTCCAAAAACCATCCAGGGTCCCCCCATCTGTCCCAAATCCAGGGTCCCCCCCATCTGTCCCAAATCCAGGGTCCCCCCCATCTGTCCCAAATCCAGAGTCCCCCCATCTGTCCCAAATCCAGGGTCCCCACTCGGTCCTAAATCCAGCCCCCCCACACTGTCCCAAATCAAGCCCCCCTGTCCCAAATCCAGCCCCCTCTATCCCAATCCAGAGTCCCCCCTCTGTCCCAAATCCAGACCCCCTTTGTCCCAAATCCTCCCCCCTCTATCCCAAATCCAGGTCACCCCCTGCTGTCCCAAATCCAGGGTCACCCCCTCTGTCCCAAATCCAGGGTCACCCCCTCTGTCCCAAATCCAGCCCCCCTCTATCCCAAATTCAGGGTCACCCCCTCTGTCCCAAATCCACACCCCTCTGTCCCAAATACAGCACCCCTCTATCCCAAATCCAGGGTCACCCCCTCTGTCCCAAATCCCACACCCTCTATCCCAAATCCAGGGTCCCCCTCTGCCTAAAACCAGCCCCCCTATCCTAAATCCAGGGTCAATTGCCCTCTGTCCCAAATACTGCCACACCCTCTGTCCCAATCCAGGGTGTCCCCCTCCTGTCCCAAAATTTACTCCCCTTCTGTCCCAATCCAAACCTCCCTGTACCAACATCCAGGGTCCCCCTCACCCCTCTGTCCCAAATCCAAGGGTCACCCCCTCTGGTCCCAAATCCATGGTCACTCCCTCTTGTCCCAAATCCAGGGTCACCCCTTCTGTCCCAAATCCAGGGGCCCCCCTCTGTCCCACATCCAGGGTCACCCCCTCTGTCCCAAATCCAGGCCCCCTGTCCCAAACTAGGGTCCACCACTCTCTCAAATCCAGCCCCCCCTCTATCCCAAAAATCCCCCCCATCCCAAATCCAGCCCCTGTCCCAAATCAAGGGTCACCCCCTCTGTCCCAAATACAGGGCTGCCCTCTGTCCCAAATACAGTCCCCCCTCTGTCCAAATACAGCCCCCCGTGTCCCAAATAAAGTCCCCCCCCTCTGTCCCAAATACAGTCCCTTCCCTCTGTCCCAAAAACAGTCCCTTCCCTCTGTCCCAAAAACAGCCCCCCCCCTCTGTCCCAAGCAACCTTACCTGCAGTCTGTGTAATTGCTGTGTTCTGCCTCTGTGTGTTTCCCCCTCTAGTGATGAGTCAATAGGATCTGCAGAGACCAGATTATGATCTCCCTCTAGTGGCAAGTCCATAGGAACTACAGTGACACACACACACACACAGACCACAGCACATATGCAGCAGTTAGGCTTTTATTACATTGGATAATTTGTTTGAAACCTAGCCTTCCTATGAATTCAAATGATACATGATAATCATTTCACAAAACAGCTTGATGAAATGGTGTGAATATGACATGTTATTCTTATAAGCAGTTTCAGCCATAGGCAACTAAAAAAGGAAATTGGAAAAGTTTAGAAAATTATTACCCATTGTTCCCATTTGCAACTCCATAAGGATACAAAATTAATAATCAAAAGGGCATTCTCAGTACTCTGAAAACCCAAACAAATAGTTTGTTAAATCCACCACACAGGATCATTAAATGTCCTTGTTATTTGCATGTTAAATATGCTTAAATATGTCATAGCTGACTTTTCTTTTACCTTGCCAAACTAATCAGTATGTTTCCATCTGATAATTCTTTTGCAGTTTCTTTTGGATTAACAGCCAGCAGATTCTCCAACAAACTACATGTTGCAGAGAGAAGACATGGTGTAACAACTGATAGGTGGCTTGGAATATATACAGGCTCCCCAGTAACCTCTGTGCTGATAGATGGCGTTCTTGAATTATTGATTTGACCTACAGCAAAAAAATAAATAAATAAAAAAAAGTCTTTTATATGGTTCTACTTTATTCCTTCATCAAGATAGATTCATTTTTAAAGTGACTTTTTTTGTTTACTTCAAATTTACAAAATTAACATTTTTGTTTAGTATAACTAATATTTACACTCATGACTGGAAACTAGGTATGCTATACTAAAAATAAAACTTTTCCAACATTACAAAATATTTCCATACATCAAATCAAAAGCATATTGATATGCTTTTGCCTTCAAAATATTAAAAATTTGAAGGAGAACAATAGTGTGTATTAAGTTTTTCAAAAAAAGGTTAAAATAAATAATACCCGAGGCAGGGACTTTCTACCTCCCAATATCCTTTCTATGAAGAGTGGCAGCACAAAGAGAACTGCTTTTGCCATTCTTCCTGAATGCTTCAGCACTATCTTTAATACAGGAAGGCCCAGGGCCATAACCTGGCAGATGAAAACTGTATGTGTTGTAGCTCTTCAAAGAAACAAACTTTGGAGGTGGGAATATTCAATCCTACCTCCCTGCCTCGGATATAGTTCTTTTCATTTTTAAAAAGTAAATTTTTACAGTATATTTGTCCTTCAAGTATGGTACCTTTCTACTGCCATATTCAGGATTTAAAACACTCTTTTCTTACTAGTTATAAGGGATGAACAAAACTGATTTCATTCCAAATATCTATATTTTATAAGTTCATAAAAGCCAATTCATTATTTAATTGTTAAATGAAATTTTCTAAAATTTCAAGGCTCCCCAGTAACCTGTTAGTTAAAATTATCTTTAGCACTAGCTGCTTCTAAGAAATATCTAAAAAAAACTTAACCACACCCAGAAAAAAAAAAAAATTATACCTTGATTCAACATTTTATCATCGTCATTATCTGACAGTAAAGGAGTAGAAATTGAAAGCAAGTTTTCTGAACTGACTGTGGACCCTGTAGGAATCTGCAATTACAACACAAATATTAATATTTAAATGCTTCAATACTAATCATTTTTAGGATATACATTATCCAAATCAATAATACTAAAATTAACTATTTTTAGCTAAAGGTAACATGGTAAAATAACAAGAAAGTATTCTAGTAAGCAATTAAACAAAAGACAGCAGCTTGAATGAACATCACTCTATAATCATTACAGCAAACCCAGTAGGAACATATTTGATTATTCCTAAGAAAGGGAGAAAGGAAGGAGTAACTGCAGGTAGTTATAATTTTTAAAATAAAATAGATTAATTTATTAATTAATTTGCAGTTTCTGTCAACAGTTTTAGTCTGTTCTCCTTCATGAAAATAGGTTACTATCAAACTAGCTAAAATTAATAATGAAGTTAGGATAGCTGAAGAAAGCATCACTAAGCCTAAACATTTTTTTAAGTATATTAATAGTAAGAAGATGAGGACTGAGAATGTGGCACCATTAATTAATGGGGATAAGTAAGTTACGGAGGATGGCGATAAAGCAAATGTCTTGAATAATTTTTTTTCCTCTGTATACACTATAGAAGATCCAAGTACAGATATCATAGAGTATAGTAGCAATAAAGGTATACAAGAATATATTCACTTTGGTTAACCGAGGATATGGTACAGAAAGAACTAAATAATGTTAATATTAGTAAATCTCCTGGACCGGATAAAATACATCCTCGGGTACTTAAGGAGCTAAGTTCAGTTTTATCTAGGCCATTGTTTCTTATTTTTGCTGATTCCCTCATGTCCGGTGGTGTGCCTCTGGATTGGAAAAAGGCTGATGTTATTCCAATATTCAAAAAGGGTTGTCGTTCACAGCCGGGTAATTACAGGCCTGTAAGTTTAACTTCAGTGGTGGGGAAGATCCTGGAAAGTTTAATAAGGGAACAGGTTCTAGAGTATGTTTCAAGGACTGACATTATAAGTAGTAACCAGCATGGATTTAGGAGGAATAGATCTTGTCAAACTAACTTGCTTGGCTTTTATGAGGAAGTAAGTAGAAATTTAGACTCTGGTATAGCAGTAGATGTAGTTTACTTGGATTTTGCAAATGCTTTTGATACAGTCCCCCATAGGCGACTAATGAATAAGCTAAGGTCTATTGGTCTGGGGAGTCACATTTGTACATGGATAGAAAATTGGTTAAAGAATAGGATGCAGAGAGTAGTTGTTAATGGGGCTTCATCATTATGGACTAAAGTGCTAAGTGGGGTGCCACAGGGTTCTGTGTTGGGGCCGCTTCTATTTAATCTATTTATTAATGATTTGGAAGTGGGTATTGTCAGCAAGGTTTCTGTGTTTACTGATGACACAAAACTTTGTCGACCATTAAAAACTTCAGAGGATGTGCAATCGTTGCAAGGGGATCTAGATAGATTATCACATTGGGCTGCTAAGTGGCAGATGAAATTCAATGTTGATAAATGTAAGGTGATGCATTTTGGACTTAAAAATACTAGTGCTACTTATACTATAAATGGCTCTGTGTTAAGTGAATCCCTGTTGGAAAGGGATCTTGGAGTTTTGGTGGATAACAAACTTAAAGGTAGCAAGCAGTGCCAGGCGGCAACAGCCAGAGCCAGCATGGTATTGTCTTGTATAAAGCGAGGTATGGATTCGAGGAAAATGTAATTCTCCCTCTTTACAAAGCATTGGTAAGGCCTCATTTGGAATATGCAGTGCAATTTTGGAATCCTGTGTACAAAAAGGACATCTTTGAAATGGAAAGGGTTCAGAGAAGGGCAACTAAATTAATAAGGGGATTGGGGGAGCTAGAATATGGAGACTGGAAAAGTTACAATTATGTACGCTGGAGAAAAGGCGCTTGCGTGGGGATATGATTACTGTGTATAAATACATTAACGGGCCATACAATAAACTATCTGGGGCATTGTTCACCAATAGAACATGTCAAAGGACACGAGGACATCCCTTAAGACTTGAAGAAAAAAGGTTTAGGCTTCAAGCTCGGAAAGGGTTTTTCACTGTGAGAACGGTAAGGCTATGGAACTGTCTTCCAGTGGACGTTGTAATGGCAGGTTCATTGGTCAGTTTCAAAAAAAAGCTGGATGAGTTTCTGCAAACAAGGAATGTTGCAAGTTACTGGTATTGATACATAAAGTAGTTGATCCAGGGAAATTTCCGATTGCCACTTGGAGTCAGGAAGGAATTTTTTCCCCCTTCATAAATTTGGTGGGGGGTTTTTGCCTTCCTCTGGATCAACAGTTAGGCAGGAGATGAGGATATTGCTAGATGGGTTGGACTGGATGGACGTATGTCTTTATTCAACCTCAAATACTATACTATACTATGCCTTCTAAATTTAAGCATTAAGCATTTTTTTACCATTGGTTTTCAGGGGAAAAAAGTAATAAATTAACTAATAAAACTAAATAGAACAATGTCACCTACTAATGTGCTTAATGTTGATTCAGAACTTGTATGGTTATGCACACTCTGCCAGATGTAAATTGAATCTTCAGAACCTAAAATAAAATGTATTAAAAAATTGTAATTTCCATATCAAATGTAATATCTAATGTTGAATTGAGAATTCTACTTTGATCATTAAAAGGGACACCTCTTTAAGTTCACCCCACAAATAAAAACTTGATTATACAGTAGTTAGAAAGAAGAGAGATGTAAGATTAAGTTGAACAGCTGCCAGATGTTCTGCTTCCTGACTGTTCAGGTTAGAAGCTGCTAGTCATTGATGTGACAGTTGACATCACAGCCAATAAATGAATG
This sequence comes from Hymenochirus boettgeri, assembly GCA_019447015.1. Taxonomy (NCBI): domain Eukaryota; kingdom Metazoa; phylum Chordata; class Amphibia; order Anura; family Pipidae; genus Hymenochirus; species Hymenochirus boettgeri. The sequence continues at coordinate 191,771,695 of CM033474.1, read as the reverse complement.
TTAATCCCCCAGCTGCCACATCTGAGCATGTGCAAGCTTAGAGTGCTTGAAGATGAGTCGAAAACAATTTTAGAGGCAAAGCGAACGGGGAGAACAAGCATTAAATCTGTATGCTTTCTAACTATTTCGATTTTGTGAGGTAATTAACCTATGTACATTTTTTCATTTGAAGGGTAAACATACCCTTTGACAGAATAAGCGGAGCTGTAAGGTTTTTAAATTATAAAAATGTTTGATTTTATACCTTGTCCTACCAAACCCCCATGTTAATCGTTGTAACCCAGATAGCCATGTATGCTCATCTACAGAACAAGGTGATGATCAGTGTACATTGCAGGGCTACACATAATATTAAAGTATCTGTGAAATATGTAATTCAAGTTAAACGTGGCTCTTTATAACAATTCATAAAGCTTCCAACCCCCCCCAAAAAAAATACACAGATTACATCAAAATAATTTATTAAGATATTATGGTAGAATTCATACACCCTAAATCTATGGTACACCTGATATTGGTTTAGAGATCTGATCATATAATGGGAATTAATGGTATAAAATATTGTATTCAAATAAAGATAAAACTGTATATACAGAGGCAGATATATAGTGGCAAGATCAGTCTTAATGGTCATAATTTGATTAGTCATCCAGATATTCTTACCAGAATTCCCAACAGCTTTATCAACACAATTATGCATCTTACATTTTTGCTTAAAAACTGTACATAGCTAATTAATCAACTAAAATCCCAGCAAAAACAATGGACAACATACAACATATTATTCGGCAGTGTCTATTCAGCTAAAATAACACTCCCTTGCATACTATCTTTTTAGAGCCCTCCCAATCATGGTGCCATCCTCCGACTTCAAATGCCTACAAACAGCCATCCGTACCTTAGTCTGGGACAATAAAAAACCTAGAATCTCAGAAGCAATACTACTCAGTCCCAGACTATGAGGAGGACTATCTCTTCCCTCTCTTAAACAATACTATCAAGCAGCTCGCCTAGCTCAAACTATTACATGGCACTCAACAGATCCCAAAATAAGACGGAAAGAACTTAAATAAGCTATCATTCACCCTACTCCCCTGGACTAAAAAACAGAAAGAAACAACAAAACCATGGTTAGACAACCCATATATTCGCCATTCAATCACTATATGGAAAACAACAAAAACATAAGAATGTCTCCCATCCCTCCATAAATGGCCTTCATTTTCCAAAACCCAGCCTTCCCCCCTGGTCTTGAAACACCCCCATGGAAAAATTGGACAGAAAAAAATATCACATACGCGGCCCACCTTATTAATGCTCAAAAAATTACATGGGAAATGGCACAAACTCAACTAAGTCTCCCTCAAAAAGAATGGCTCCGTTTCACACAAATCCAGCAAGATGTACAATCTGTAAACCTTACCCCCCTTGAAGAAATATGCCAACAGAAAAACTAATTTCCAAAATTACCCATGGATCAAAACTACCTACATGCAATACTGGGAGAACACACTTAACCAAGAATTATATTGGCATACTTGGTCAGAAATATTCCAAAACATGCATAAATGCTCCCTAAACACCATAATACAGGGGGAAAATTGTAAAATCCTAAACTAATGGTACATTACCCAAAAAAACTAAATAAAATGAATCCAAATTTCCCTCCACATTGCTTCAGAGGATGTGAAGAACCAGCTGATACACTCCATTGTTGGTGGATATGGGTGGATATGCAAAAAATACAACCAATCTGGGAATACTGTTTCAAAACTATCAACAGTATACTATACCAATCTCTCCTCCCCAACCCCTGGATTGAGCTCTTGGACAAAACCCCCGAAAAAAGCCCACCACACCAAAACAAAATAGCCGCATCATGGAAGCAGGACACACCGCACCAACAACAACTAATAAATAAGATCTGGTGGATATGCCAGAATGAAAGAATTACCCATTCACTCAAAGATACAACTAAAACATTTGACAAAATTTGGTCCCTGTGGCTACTAAAAATGGGCCACTCACCCACCTTCTCTCAGGATAAACATAATAGTAATACTAATACACCCCTCTCCTCCTCATACCTCTACCTCCCCCTTCACCCACCCCCCTTTTTTTTTCCTTTCTCTTTCTCATACCTTTTTTTGACCTCCTCTACCTTTCCTTTCTTGTCATTAACACCCATCATCCTCTCCACAATAATTATTTTCATAAGAAACCGGACCAAGACTCCCATTACAAAATGAAAATCATTAGATGAACTTACTCCAATAAGAAATATAATACAACTCATCCATCTCACACACATAATAAATCAACAGCAAATGTAAATGGACTCAAAACCCAGCTAATACAAAAAATAACCATTACCATACTCCAACATTGAGTATCCCTAGTAGAAGGAAGAAAGGGGAAGACAGGAAGGAAAAAATGAAAATGATTATATCTGTAAATAATTGTAAATGTATATGTAAAGTTTTTCTTTATTATTACTGTATTTGACAACAATTGTTCAATAAAAAAACAAAAATTCCCCCAACAATAAAAGTATTCTGTAATAGCTTACAGGGACACGCCTATCAGGGCAGCTCTCAGAGGCAATTATAGTGGTTAACTTCACTGGATCAAGCTTCATAAGTTAAAAATATATTCACCTCCATTTTGCTTTGGATGCATACAATATCAATAAGTGAAAAATATAACTGCAGGAAACAACAAAAAATACATTACTTACCAGTAAGATTCTCTTCGGTTACTTTACTCATAAATCCAGTACAACCAAAAGTAAAATGATCAAAATGACAATTTTTTGCCATTTGACCAACATGCTCGTAAAAGTGAAAGTGATGTAATAATGCCTGGAGAGCAGCTCTGCCTACAAGAGTTTGTCCAGATTCCTCATCTTGTACAGACGGGCCCTAAAAACAAACAACAAAAGAAAAGTAAATCGCAAACATTTTAACATGGATAAAGTGTCTCATTCCACGCACTGATATAAATATCTATTGTTTCCCTATTTATGAAACTTTTTATTATTTATATAATTATTTTACATTCATCTGTATAATTGCTTGAAACTATCCCCTTGTATGTACACATTTTATTATAATGTTCAGTGCACTGTACTTAAGTGGCACTTCAAACATTATATCAAATAGACCCAGCACCAGCCATGCTGTATATATCCCTTTGTGGGAAGAGGTGCCAACTAGTAGTTAAATAACTAAGCAAAACAAAATAGAACTACTGTGCACACTTGTATTACCAATTAAAAGACCTTTATTAAACTATCAGGGTTACGCAATTAAAATTATTTAAAAAATAGAACCTAACAGCCAATACATAAATACTACGCGTAAGTACATACAGGAGTCTTGCATATCATGGAGGTACATATAGATCAAGTATAGTGTATACAATAAGCAAGAGGCATAGCTACCAACTTTTTAAATTCACATTATTTTCCAATTTAACAATATACCATAGCTTTATAAATCAATTACATGTGTATTGCAGTCTAGTACAGCAGTTTCGGCAAACAGAAATAAAAAGAAAATACAGATTAAAACTTAACATTTCTTGTTTCATTTGTAAGTAGTTCTGAGTGTTATTTTGACTATACACCTTATACCTTCCCTTAACGTATGGACATGTCTATTTTCATATCAAACCGTCACATTTAATCTGATCCATTTACCCCATACCTTATCAAATTTCCCCATACATTTCCTGTGTTTATATATTACTTTTATAAAAGGGAGCTCTTTATTAATTATCCCCAACCATTGTTGTATTGATGGCAGTTCTTTTGCCATCCATTTCATTACTATGCTTTTTCGGGCATAGAACAGAATTTCACCACAGAGCTGCATTGACATATTATCAGCATTAAGACCATTTAAGATCCCAAACAGGCATGTTTCCGGAGACTTTTGAATTTTTATCCCCAAATTTAATTCAATAAATTCAATCACTTGATCCCAGAATTTTTGAATCATGCTACAGTTCCAGATAATATGGTCAAAATCTGCTTCTAACCATCTACATTTTGGACATTCCAAATTGTTCACCCTCCTCATTTTTCCAATTCTTTTAGGTGTTAAATATGCTTGATTGATTATATACAGTTGTATTAGTCTATTTTGAGTAGCGAAGGAGACCCCATCATGAGATTTCATTATTTTCAAACCCACTTCCTCCGATAAGTTGGGTATTAAATTCGCCCAATTACCAACAACCTCTACTTAGAAGGTGTTGCAGCATTATAATCTATTTATAATTAATATAGTTTAGACATCATTTTTTTCTGGTTTGTCTTCTCCAATTGTTTTAAGATTGGATAGAAGGCAAATTTTACTTTACCGTATCTTGTTACATTTGAGAGACAATGACTCAATTGTAAATATCTGAAATTAAAATTTCGTGGTAGGTTGTATTTTTCCGAAATTTGCTCAAATGGGATTATTTCCTCTTCCTGCAATAAATGTTTGAAGAGTTTAATCCCAAATCTATTCCATATTTTTGCTGAATCAAGTGCTATCAGTTGCGGGTAAGTATAATTCTCCCACAATGGGGTCTCCGCAGGGATTTTTGAAAATCCAGAGAGTTTAAACGTTTTTTTCCCAAATTTTTTTATCTTGTACATGCAATATGGTTCCTTTGCCAACTATATGTTTTATCGGGTTCATTATGTAGGCCATGTAGTGTCATTTTACATAATACTTAAGCATAAATTCAGATTGTGTTAGATTACCATCTCCCATACAGCATTTTAAATAGTTTAATTGGCTTGCCCAATAATATAATTTAAAATTGGGTAGTGCTAGACCCACTTTATCTTTTGGTGCTTGTAGCTGTTTTAGGCTCACCCTTGCACGTCCATTCCCCCATAGGAAGGACACTAACATATTGTTTAATCTTATAAAAGAAGTTCTCAGGTATATATACCATTGTGTGCTTTATAACATATAGTATTTTGGGAAGCAAAAAAATCTTAATTAAATTAATCCTCCCGTACAAATTTAATGGCAAAGCCTTCCAATGCAGCATTTTTTCCTTCATGTAGGTCAGTAATGGTAATACATTTAAATTATAAAAACTCTCTTAAATATCTTGGAATATTTATAACAAGAAATCCAATGACTCAACTATCGGAATTGAATATGCAGTTGTAAATCCGATAGTATTGTTGTTTTTATCCATAGGCATTATACATGATTTTTCCCAATTAATATTGATCCCAGAAAACTTCCCAAACTGTCCCATGGTCTTTATTACTTCTATAAATGAGTCATCAGATGCATCCAGAAACACGATAATATCTGCGTATAGCGCTATTTTCTCCTTGTATGGGCCTAGTTCTAATCCCCTTATTTTCCTATTAGCTCTTAAATTGATTGCTACTACCTCTATTACTAGTGCAAATAGTAAAGGAGATATGGGGCACCCTTGTCTTGTACCCCTAAATAGTAAAAAGGACTCTGAAATTTTACCATTCACTGACACTTTTGCTTCGGGCTGATCATATAATATTTTTATCCATTTTATGAATCGAGGCCCTATACCAAATCTTTGCATTACTTCCCACAAAAAATCCCATTCAACAGTGTCAAAGGCCTTCTGAGCATCTAATGACAAAAGCATCCTTTGGCCTATATTATCATGATTAATCTGGGATTGAATTAACACTCTTCTTATGTTTGCTGAGACCGATTTTCCTGGCATAAAGCCTGATTGGTCCTCAGCGACTAAAAGGTGGCCATACACCAGCACGATATTACTTACCCGACCGACCGCTCACGCGACGTTCCTGCGATCCTGCCGGAACCACCTCTCCCGATCTTATATACGACCGACATGCGATCGCAAAATCCCTTTCATTTTGCGATCGCATGTCAGTCGTATATAAGATCAGGAGAGGTGGTTCCGGCAGGAACGTCGTGTGAGCAGTCGGTCGGGTAAGTAATATCGTGCTGGTGTATGGCCACCTTAAGGATAGTATCACTTTTTGTAAGCGATTCGCCAAGATCTTTGCTAGTATTTTAACATCCACATTTAATAAGGATATTGGTCTATAAGCCTCGTGTTTTGATGGATCTTTATCTGGTTTTAACAATACAATTATATTCACCTCTCTCATAGAGTGGGGTAATATTCCTATTTCATATGCCTGCAAATATATTCCTAACAAGGGACCACTTATAATGTCACTATATTTTTTAAATATCTCAATAGGGATCCCGTCCATACCAGCTGCTTTCCCAGACTGAATTTGTTTGATAGCACTTTTAACTTCCTCCAAGGTAATTCTATCCTCCAACTCAGTATATTGTTCCTTAGATAGCTGCGGGAATTCCAATGTAATTAGATAATGATTAATCTCCTGACTTGAATATTTTAAATTTGACCTATACATATTACTATAATATTCCTTAAAACTGTCGACTATATCTATTGTACTATATAGAGTTCCTTTCTGGGGATCTTTAATTTTTTCAATAAAAATGGGAGTATACAATTTCTTAGTAATATAAGACAAAAGCTTAGCTGACTGATTCCCTCCCCAGCTCAAATTGCTTTTGGTTCATAAAAAAAAACCTTCCTTTGAGCCTTTTCATATAAAAATAAGGTATAACTTCTCTGCTTATTACACCAACTTTCAAATAGGGTTGGTGTGGGATCTCTAATATATTCCTGTTCTGCTGCTTCCATTTCCTTTTTGAACTCTCCTTCTATTCTAGATTGTTTTTTTTATAAAGGAAACTGTTGATTTTAAAATTCCCCTTAAAAACGCTTTTAACGTGTCCCATTTAATTAGTGGTGAGACATGGCATAGCTACCAACTTAAAACATTACGCTAGCACAGTTGAAAAGGGCAAAACAAATTTCCAGTCGACTACATTTTTTCATAAAAAAATATTTCTAGCACCTAGATTTTAATAGGAAATCTTTATAATAAAAGTTACTAACGAACCTGAAAATCAAAGTTACTAGAGTCTTCCTGATTTTCTGGAATTGGTACAACAAGCAGGTTTTGAAGAACAAAAGCAGCCTGAAACAAAACAAAAAAAATCTCAATATTACCATCTTGCTTAAGCTGCAATTAAGCGCAACCAATCATGTCATTGTACAACTATTACAAGAGGTATAACTTGATTTTTTCTGATAACAATTGATAATTAAATTTGCACTAATTAGTAAATGATAGCAGAGATTTATAGTTGTAGCAACAAATGTATACAATAAATGCCTTTCATAATAAAGCAATTCATTTTAGTTTAACAGTATGGGGAATAAAAAGTAAAACACCATAAACCTTTGCACATTTATCCTTACTAAAGGCTAGATCATTTTAATATATAAAATAGCATTTTTTTGTTGTTTGTAACTTGGAGATATTATATATATTTCTCTTATATTATATAAATACATTTATATATTTATAGGAGATTGCATTAAGTGTTTAGGAAGTACCAATGAAGTGGTCGTATAGGATATTACATATTTGAAAGGTGTATATGTATACTATCTCACTATTACCATTTAAAGGACCATCAATAAATGTATATAAAGTATAGCATTGACTTATATTAGGTACAAGACAAAATATACAAAATATATAAACTTACGTATAGAGCTTAGATTCCTATTTCAATATGGTATTGTCAAAATGGAAGTTTAAACCACACCCCTGTGTCTGCTTCATGTGAATACTGAAAGGAAGTGCAATCCAAAAAAAGTTTGTCTGCTACACAGGACGTGACGTAGAATAATGGACTAATACTCCCAAGGCTCCTTATATACCACCTCCAGCCTGCAGGTGGTATCAGTGAGTAATAAAAGACAAGACATCCTTGCTCTCTATGGCTAAGAGGAGAGAAAGTGAAAGTAGATTGTGGTGTGTGCTTTGGAGTGATATTGAATGCAACACAAGATCCTGTGTATATGATCTTGCTACCACCTGTTATTAAGACAGATATTGAACAGACAATTTACCTATTGGATAAAAACTCTGAGGCAACAGATAAGTGTACACCAATTTACAAGAATACAAGAATGTACACAATATACAGGCATGGTCAATATTTAAAGTAACATACATAGTAACATAGTAATTAAGGTTGAATAAAGACATTCGTCCATCAAGTCCAACCTATTCCCTTTTTTTTATTTTTTTTTATTTTTTAACCCTACCTAACAGTTGATCCAGAGGAAGGCAAAAAACCCCAGCTAAAAAAGGGGGAAAAAAATTCCTTCCTGACTCCAAACGGCAATCGGAAAGTATCCCTGGATCAACCAGATCTATATGCATTAATACCAGTAATTCTCAATATTTTTTAGTTTTAGAAACTTATCCAGGCCTTTTTTAAAGTTATTCAATGAACTTGCCATTACCACCTCTGCTGGAAGACAGTTCCACAGTTTCACCGTTCTCACTGTAAAGAAACCTCTCCTAACTTGAAGATGAAACTTCTTTTCTTCCAACCTTAAAGGATGTCCACGAGTCCTCTGATATGACCTATTAGTGAACAATGCACCAGAGAGTTCACTGTATGGGCCATTAATATATTTGTATAAGGTTATCATGTCCCCACGCAACCGCCGCTTCTCCAATGTAAACAGCCCTAACTTGTCTAATCTGCCTGCATATTCAAGCCCCTCCATTCCCCTTATTAATTTAGTTGCCCTTCTCTGGACTGCTTCCATTTCCAAGATGTCCCTTTTGTATATGGGATTCCAAAACTGCACCGCATATTCCAAATGAGGCCTTACCAGTGCCTTGTAAAGAGGGAGAATAATATTTTTCTCTCTTGAATCTATTCCCCTCTTTATACAAGACAATATCTTGCTAGCTCTAGCTGTTGCTACCTGGCATTGTTTGCTACAGCTAAGTCTGTTATCTACCAGAACCCCCAAATCTTTTTCCATTTCAGATGCACCTAACACAGAGTTATTTATGGTGTAGGTGGCACAGGGATTATTAAAACCCAAATGCATCACCTTACATTTATCAACATTGAATCTCATCTGCCATTCTGCTGCCCATTTTGATAATCTATCTAGGTCTGCTTGCAGCACTTGCACATCATTGGAAGTTTCCAAAGCTCTGCATAATTTAGTGTCATCAGCAAACACAGAGACCTTGCTCTCAATGCCCCCTTTTAAGTCATTTATAAACAGATTAAACAGAAGCGGCCCCAGTACAGAACCCTGAGGGACTCCGCTTAGAACTTTAGCCCACATAGATGTAGCTCCATTAACCACCACTCTCTGTTTGCGGTCCAATAACCAGTTCTCAATCCATGAACAAATGTTTTCTTCAAGGCCAACAGTCCTCAGTTTATACATTAGTCGCCTATGTGGCACAGTATCAAAGGCTTTTGCAAAATCCAAATATATCACATCCACAGCTGTGCCTGAATCTAACTTCTTACTCACTTCTTCATAAAAACCAATTAAATTTGTCTGGCATGATCTATTTCTCATAAATCCATGCTGACTACTACTAATAAGATGATCTCTGGAGACAAAGTCAAGGATATGATCCCTTAACAAAGTTTCCATCACCTTCCCTACCACTGATGTTAGGCTTACAGGTCTATAGTTACCAGGCTGTGAACGACTACCTTTTTTGAATATTGGTATTACATTGGCTTTTTTCCAATCCAGCGGCACATCCCCAGACAAAAGCGAATCTGAAAAGATGAGACACAGTGGTCTTGCTAGAACTGAACTAAGCTCTTTTAAAATCCTAGGATGCAATCCATCTGGTCCTGGCGCTTTATTGATATTAACTTTGTCTAATTGATTCCGTACCATATCCTCTGTTATCCAATGTGAAAACTCTTCATTTCCTCCCTGCACATTGTTACAATCCCTACTGTGAGGATTCTCAACAGTAAAAACCGATGTAAAAAAACGGTTTAGCAGATTAGCCTTTTCGGCATCCTCTACAACCACCTCAGCTCCATTATTTAATGGTCCCACATTCTCAGTCCTCATTTTTTTACCATTTATATACTTAAAAAACATCTTGGGGTTGGACTTGCTTTGTTCGGCAATCCGTATTTCATTTTCTATTTTAGCTAGTTTAATTGCTTTCTTGCACTCTTTATTACAACTTTTGAAGTCCCTGTAAGCCTGTTCTGTGCCTTCTGCTTTCAAAATTTTAAAAGCCCTTTTCTTTTTTTCCATTTCCCTTTTTACCTGAGCATTAAGCCATGCAGGAGTGGACCTAATTCTTTTACACTTGTTTCCTAAAGGTACCGATTTGGAGATGTTATAGTTTAATATCCCTTTAAAAGTGGTCCACATCTGCTCAGTATCTTTACCTAGAAACAGTTCCCCCCAGTCTATGAGCAGGAGCGATTCCTTTAAAAGCATAAAATTAGCTTTCCTAAAGTTAAAAGTTTTTGTTAAGCCAGTGCACTTTAGTTTTCTGCAACCTATATTAAATGACACTATATCATGGTCACTATTCCCTAAGCTTCCCATTACCTTCATCTCCAAAATGAGCTCTGGGTTATTAGATATCACCAGATCCAACAACGCATTCTTTCTAGTAGGAACTTCTACCATCTGTGAAAGAAAATGCTCATATAGGAAATTTAAGAACTTTATACCTTTTGAGGTGCTGGCAGTTCCATTACTCCAATCTATTTCAGGGTAGTTAAAATCCCCCATAACCAGAACATGCCCCATACCAGCAGCCTTCGCCAACTGCATATGGAGATTCATTTCCACCTCTTCCCCGGCATTTGGCGGCTTATAACACACTCCAACAATTAATTTACCTACCTTCTTGCTTCCTGTACACAGTTCCACCCATAATGTTTCTGCCGCATCGTTTGCTCCCCCATCTATTCCATCTTTTAAATTTGGCTTCAATTCCTGTTTAACATACATGCATACTCCTCCTCCTTTCTTATTAACTCGGTCATGTCTAAATAAGGAGTACCCTTCAATATTTACTGTCCAGTCGTGTGAATCATTAAGCCATGATTCTGCTATACCAATTACATCATACCTTTCCTTTAACGCTATTATTTCAAGTTCGCCGGTTTTTCCAGCCAGACTCCTTGCATTTGTAAACATACATTTTAGATTATCAATTGATTTACTTCCATACATGGTCGTACATGCCTCCTTATCCTCTATGCTCCCCCCACCTCCTTCTCCTCCCTCTGTTGTGTTACTAGCCCCCAGATCCCTAACTTCTCTATCTACCCCTGTGTAGTTAAACGTTCCCTCCCCCCCCATACCTAGTTTAAAATCTCCTCCAACCCCCTAGCCATAGGCAGGGACTACTCCATTACTGCATATGTTATGTGGGGAAACTGTTTATGTTATTAAACCATTGCAATATTTACTGTTAAATGTAATTAAAACTGGTTTATATTGTTTAAAGAAAGTAAGTGCTGTCTGCTTTGTGCCAGACCATCAGAATAACCCACTGTGTGCCATACTACAAATAATCATTCCATAAAGCAGTAATCTGGTACAAATTGGTGGCAGCGGTGCTGGTACTATAATTTATTATCCCAGCGGGCAGTTTTGTATATGTATATGTGTGTGTGTGTATGTTTTTCGATGTGTGGATATAGTGGATATAGAATCTTTACACAGGTATATTTTAAACTGTTACTCAGACAGTCACCAGCTTCCAGAGGAACCAAATAGGATAATCCTGCATGTCTGAGAGTAGACCCAAGAAATCCTGCCACACTGTGTGGTTGAAACTAAACATGCTAGGTTAATAGTTATTAGTATTCACTACGGCAAGTGGTGATGGTACATCATATATTATGAGGGTGCCTCATGTTATTATAATAGCATTGACACACATAACACTTTGCTCCACGCGTCTAAGTAACAATGCTTACTTATTTAAGGGAATGATCCGAGTGTGCGGGACCCCAGACCCTTCGCTTCACCAGTCTCTGCACAAAGTTATCATGGTGCTTATTCGTAATCTCACAGGTTTGCTTACCCGTACTTCCAGGTGACCAGGGTGCTGGATGCCCCAGGCCCGTCACCAAAGTCAACAATTTGCAGTATCCGTTCCAAAAAACAGAGCCCCGCTTTAACCGGACCACAAGGAAGACAAACCAAGACTATTGCAGTGAACAAATGGCTTAATTACATTTTGCCGGAAGTGTTTCCGACCATGCAGTCCTTAATCATAGGCATACCAATCAGGTCTATGATTAAGGACCGCATGGTCCGAAACGCATCAGGCAAGATGGAATAAAGCCGTTTGTTCACCGCAATAGTGTTGGTTTGCCTTTTTTGGAATTATAATAGCATTGCCCTAATAATCTAACATATAAACAAACGTTTCTCATTTCCAATTTACCTAAATAAGTGGATTTATCCTTTAAAAAAAAAAGGTTAGGAGTTAGGACCTTCCAGACTGGGGTTACCTTGACGTGGATGGAAGGCTTTTCATTCATGTAATCACAGTAATGTAGACTAAAACCCCTTTGTTTATAAAGTAGGCCAGTGTGCAGATAATATGATATTGTATTTTGCCTAGGAATGTGCATTGATTATCTTTTGTATGTTTGTATAAATGTTTGACCAGATTAGTAGCACTTCCGCTAAATGTAGTTGTTAATTAGCCTAATTGGAGTGCTTCTATATATAAATTTTGAGTTAATATAATATATAATATATATACTAATATATATAGTATAAGCTGAGGTACTTCATTTTACCTAAAAACGAGTAAAACTTATTGACTCAAGTATAAGCCGAGGGTTGACTTTCTCCCATACACAGCCCCATAGATAGTTCTACAGCCAGTCCAATAGAAAGTCCAATACACAGCCCCATAGAAAGTCCCATACACAGCCCCATAGAAAGTCCCATACACAGCCCCATAGAAAGTCCCATACACAGCCCCATAGAAAGTCCCATACACAGCCCCATAGAAAGTCCCATACACAGCCCCATAGAAAGTCCAATACACAGCCCCATAGAAATTCCAATACCCAGCCCCATTTAAAGTCCCATACATTTAAAGCCCTGCATACCTTTCTGTGCAGCCTGAATATTTAAGATCCCTACTTTAGAGATGTTTGTTGAATCCTGTTATTTCTCCAGGTTTTTTTTCATTTCCATTGCAGTCTAAGCTGATCTATGAGTAAGCAGGACAACAACTGCCTAACCCAATGAGGATTTTATATGTTACAGGGTATAGGACTTTAGTAAGGATTTGAAATTTTTATTTCAGAATCGTGCAGCACTGCATATGGATACATAATATAAATATCTTTATATTATAAAAAAAAAAAAAAAACCATCAACACTTACCTCTCTGCGCACCAAGCTACATTCATAGGGGTCTAAGAAAATGCTGAGCAATGTTCCCCATAATCCTCCAGAAATGTTCTGACAGCTGGCTGACAAAGCAAGACATCCTTCTCGCAAAGTTGTTAGAGCAGAGCCAATTCCAAGGCTGGTAAACCTCACCTAAGACAAATTTAAGGAGAATCATCATGATTTTGTAAACATAGGGAAAAGTGTATATGGAGTTTACAAGAAAATTTAGAAAAGAAAGAATTCAGAAACAGAACTTATGGAACAAAATATTTAACTAGAGGTCTTTTCAAGTGGTTATTACCATATATACTCGAGTATAAGTCGAATTTTTAAGGCTTTATAGTTAGCCTGAAAACCTAACCTCGACTTATACTCGGGTCAAGTCCTAATTTAGCGCCAAATTCTGCAATTGCGGATAGTAACCAGTAGGGGGCGCTGTGTTAAACTGCATAGAAAGTTACAGGAGCTGTTCTGCCTTTACACTTCCTGCTTCCTGTAGTCTGGCTGCTGGACTCTCTCAGCACTGCCACTGCTCATCTGGATGCTGTAAATCTGATGGGTCGCCTCAGTGTGGGGCAAAAAACAGCTGCTAGTTCAGTGCAAATGACCGCTTGAAACTACAACTCTCAGGTGAAATTTTTACCTATTGGGATCAGAGAGTCCGTTACTATATGGGGGTCAGAGTTCCCTTTACTATAAGGGGGTCAGAGTGCCCTTTACAATATGGGGTGTCAGGAGAATTGTAAATGATGGTAAGCTTGATTAAAAGTTTACTGAACCGTGCCACTCCACATGTTTAGAAACTGCAACTCCCAGCAACGAAGCATGCTGGGAGTTTTAGTTTCCAAACATCTGGGGTGCCAAGGAATTGGGGGTTACTGGTATAGTATAGTATTTGAGGTTGAATAAAGACATACATCCATCCAGTCCAACCCATCTAGCAATATCCTCATTTCCTGCCTAACTGTTGATCCAGAGGAAGGCAAAAAACCCCCACCAAATTTATGAAGGGGGAAAAAATTCCTTCCTGACTCCAAGTGGCAATCGGAAATTTCCCTGGATCAACTCTACTTTATTTATCAATACCAGTAACTTGCAACATTCCTTGTTTGCAGAAACTCATCCAGCTTTTGAAACTGACCAATGAACCTGCCATTACAACCTCCACTGGAAGACAGTTCCATAGCTTTACCGTTCTCACAGTGAAAAACCCTTCCCGAGCTTGAAGCCTAAATCTTTTTTCTTCAAGTCTTAAGGGATGTCCTCGTGTCCTTTGAAATGTTCTACTGGTGAACAATGCCCCAGATAGTTTATTGTATGGCCCGTTAATGTATTTATACACAGTAATCATATCCCCACGCAAGCGCCTTTTCTCCAGCGTACATAATTGTAACTTTTCCAGTCTCTCTTCATATTCAAGCTCCCCCAATCCCCTTATTAATTTAGTTGTCCTTCTCTGAACCTTTCCATTTCAAAGATGTCCTTTTGTGACACAGGATTCCAAAATTGCACTGCATATTCCAAATGAGGCCTTACCAATGCTTTGTAAAGAGGGAGAATTACATTTTCCTCCCTTGAATCCATACCTCTCTTTATACAAGACAATACCATGCTGGCTCTGGCTGTTGCCGCCTGGCACTGCTTGCTACCTTAAAGTTTGTTATCCACCAAAACTCCAAGATCCCTTTCCAACAGGGATTCACTTAACACAGAGCCATTTATAGTATAAGTAGCACAAGGATTTTTAAGTCCAAAATGCATCACCTTACATTTATCAACGTCAGCAAACACAGAAACCTTGCTGACAATACCCACTTCCAAATCATTAATAAATAGATTAAATAGAAGCGGCCCCAACACAGAACCCTGTGGCACCCCACTTAGCACTTTAGTCCATAATGATGAAGCCCCATTAACAACTACTCTCTGCATCCTATTCATTAACCAATTTTCTATCCATGTACAAAATGTGACTCCCCAGACCAACAGACCTTAGCTTATTCATTAGTCGCCTATGGGGGACTGTATCAAAAGCCTTTGCAAAATCCAAGTAAACTACATCTACTGCTATACCAGAGTCTAAATTTCTACTTACTTCCTCATAAAAGCCAAGCAAGTTAGTTTGACAAGATCTATTCCTCCTAAATCCATGCTGGTTACTTCTTATAATGTCAGTCCTTGAAACATACTCTAGAACATGTTCCCTTATTAAACTTTACAGGATCTTCCCCACCACCGAAGTTAAACTTACAGGCCTGTAATTACCCGGCTGTGAACGACTACCCTTTTTGAATATTGGAATAACATCAGCCTTTTTCCAATCCAGAGGCACACCACCGGACATGAGGGAATCAGCAAAAATAAGAAACAATGGCCTAGATAAAACTGAACTTAGATCCTTAAGTACCCGAGGATGTATTTTATCCGGTCTAGGAGATTTATTAATATTAACCTTCTTTAGTTCTTTCTGTACCATATCCTCGGTTAACCAAAGTGCACTTGAATCTTTTATACCATTATTGCTACTATACTCTATGATGTCTGTACTTGGATCTTCTATAGTGTATACAGAGGAAAAAAATTATTCAAGACATTTGCTTTATCGCCATCCTCCGTAACTAACTGATACTGGATGTGGCTATTACTGAATGGGATTCATGTATGGGAATTCTGCTGTCCATTTAAAGGGCAACAAATTTCTACCGTCGGCTTATACTCGAGAATCAGTTTTTATAAATTTTTCAGGTAAAAATAGGTACCTCGGCTTATACTCGGATAGACTTATACTCGGGTATATACGGTAAAAGTCCAGTTGCACAAAATAATAAAATGTAGGCACACCTTAGTTTTTTTCCCCCACGCAGCAAGCACCAATTAACAGGCATTATAAGCTAAGAAACACATAACAGTCTCTAAAATAATTAAGTTCTAGGTCTTAATATGACCATATTCTAGGATTACGGTGTTTTGCCAATTTAATATTCAAAAAGCTATATGGAAGAAATCTATCTGGCACAAGCAAGTCCCAAGTACTTATTTTTTTAATTAATGTAAAAAGGAAATCTACTTTTAGTGCCAATCTGAGGTCTTCTCAAATAGACGTAATGGCAGTTCTGCCAAAAAATTTGGTTATAATAAGGATGTGGGACCCTGGGGTTCTAACTAGAGCCTACAGTTAATTTTAATTTGGCCTTAAGGAGGAAAGAGTTTGGGCTTAAGCAAGAGAAGTCCAAACACGCACGCAATAGGAAAGGGCAGGCAGATAGTTTCAAAGACAAGACTATTGGACTTGTCTTTGAAATTTTAAGATACATACGTTTTTACAACATACTTTCTGCAGACCAGGAGCAGCTCACTGTAATCCAAGCTCTCTGACATCACCTCAAGATGTGTCTTCATCCTCCCTTTGCGCTCCCCCCCTCCCACCACCCGGATCCATCCTCGCTCCCCCTCCACCCTAGCATAAAATCCTTTTAGTATATCACAGATGCCCCCTGCCAATGCCTAAATGCTTTATTATTTCTTTAAAAAATAATCGTAACTATACTTACTTCCTGTGGTGCTTTTCCATGTCACTGTGATTGGCACAGACGTGGCTGACGTCATGGAAAGCGTCGCGGGAACGAAGGGTTGTAAGTATAGTTACAATTTTTTTTTTTAAAGAAATAATATACTGTTTAGGTCTGGGCAGGGGGCATCTGTGATATACTAAAAGGATTTTACGCTAGTTTGGATGGGGAGCGAGGATGGATCTGGATGGTGGGAGGGGGGTTGCGCAAAAGGAGGATGAAGGCTCGGCTTGAGGTGATGTCAAAGAGCTTGAATTACAGTGAGCTGCTCTTGGTCTGCAAAAAGTGTGTTGTAAAAATGTATGTATCTTAACATTGGCCTAACAGATTTTAATGGTGTTTGGCTTGTTTTAAAGCTAGAATAATGGCTAAAATAGTTTGGGGGTGGACATGCCCTATAAAGGCTGACCCTGTCGATGAATCACAATAGAATCAAAAAACCTGCCAACAGAGCAGGGAGGGACTTGAACAGGGAAGATCACGTCACAGATTTGATTGACAGTACAAGTAGGAGTACAGGAATGCAATAACATATTCTTCTAACTTGTGTATCTCAGGACAGAGAGGGAATATGAAAAAAGTGAAGGCACTCTGGGGGTTGGGGAGAATTATAGAAAACATGGAAGGAAATAACAAAAAAATCATTTTCTCACTATAGATGCCCTTTAAAGGCCAATTCTATGAGGTAAGATTAAGGGGCATATGTATAAAGGATTGTCTTTTTCGCCAAATAATTAGCGCAGCACATCGCAGCGAAAATAGCGCCATTTGGGGCTTTTTATTTCGCCTTATTTATAAAAAAGCGAAAAAAACACTTTGCTGCTGAAAAATGCAAACGGGCGCGATAAAGAGCGAAAAGTATCGCAGCGAAAACTTAACGCATCTAAGAAAACTGCATTGCGAAAACCATTCGAAACCAGAAAAGCCCACTAGAAAATGATGTCAAGTTCAAAATGGCCACCTCACATTTACCAAGAAGTCAGCCATGTCTTATTTAGTCAATCTTCTTAGAATTTCTCAATTGCAATACAATTTTCTTTTGCACTGCACATTCGCCTTTCTAATGTGCGTTCGCTTTTCCACGGCATATTCCATTATAATGCGCGGTCGCCTTTCTAATGTGCGTTCGCTTTTCCAAGGCATATTCCATTATAATGCGCGGTCGCCTTTCTAATGTGCGTTCGCTTTTCCAAGGCATATTCCATTATAATTAGCGTGGTCGCCTTTCTAATGTCGCTTTTCCAAGGCATATTACATTCTAATGCGCGATCGCCCTTCTAATGCGCGTTCGCTTTTTCAAGGCATATTACTCATTAGAATGCCTTTTCGCTCAAACAATGACTTTTCACCACCTTCAGGGTCGCGGTAATCTTTCGCTCTTTTTAACGCAAAAACCACCTTTCGCTCTTTTATAAATCGCGTTATGCCTTTCCGCTCCCTTTTCGCTAAAATTACCATTGCGAAGTAAGACGAAAAGGGTTTAGCGATAGCTCGCGGAAACGGTTTCGCCATTCGTTAACGCTACCTTTATAAATAGCGTTAACTGTCTTTTTGGCGAAAAGTGAATGCGAAAACATTTCGCTACTTTTCGCTCTTTTATAAATATGCCCCTAAGTGTTTCTATTTCCCTTTTTACTTGACAAAATGGAATGCCCAGCATGAGCACAAGAATTGATCAGTTTCAGAAAACCCAATATGATTATCTCCAGTTTACATGGCGTGCATGCACATTAAGTGTAGAAGGAAGTGGACCGCTAAAGTGCTTATGGCTATATTTTGAACTAGAACTAGGAGGTAGGAACATGCAATCCTACCATCCCTACAAACATAGGAATACCTTATGGAATCTTGTTAAAGTAATAAGCATTGTATATGCTGCCTTTAAATATATAGTCTCGTGCCAGGATTTTAGTTACGAGAAGAAGAAAACCAGGGTCCACAAATGCTTTTTTAGATACTTTAATTGATACTATATAATACTATAATCATGCGCCAATAGACAAAAAATTTCAACACTGGCCACAACAGTTGCCCTTTTACACTATTTTTACCTATCACAATATACCTCACACTCTTTCAATTCCTACCCAATAATAAGTACACTATGTTTATACATTTCAAATAAACTATTTTAGCTACAGAAATACCCTTATTTTACCTTTCATGCAGTGTACCACATTTTCAGGTTTTGTTTTGCATTTGAAAACCTTACTAATCTTAATAGCCTTTTAGGAAACATTTTTAATGCATTTTAAAACTATATCCTTTAAGTCCTTTCTTGTTTTTTTTTTATTCCCAGGACTTTTTCTTTTTATTCTATCTCAGATACTCCCAAACATTACTTGATTTCTTAATTCAATCTACCAATATGGTAGGATGAAACTCACCACAAATACTGACAGATTGGGTCTGAGGTCTTTATTCACATGGAACCATTTCAGGCAAAATTACATGGCCTTATTTCAAACATTTTCCTCACAAATATCTGGAGGACAAACTAGTTATAAGAGCCGGAGAGAGGATGCAGAGTGGCAAATTTCTAGTTAGACTGGGGCTGATAAAGCCATTTTACTTATATACCGACACCATTCAGTATGAGACCAAATTTTGAACACACAGACAATGATCATAAGGACTATATTTTTAACAATTGATTCTACTATTCCTCTACAGTACCCAAGCAGCCTGTTCTACGGCGTGACAAGCAACTTCCCAATCAGACAGGACAGATCAATAAAAAAAAGGGGAGTCTTTACTAGGGATGGCCGTGGGTCCACGAAGCGTGGATCTCACTGATTTTCCCGTGGGGACATGTTCCTCGGGCCATTTCCCAGATCTCAGTGCCATTTAGAGTAAGTTAGAACTGCTATTTAAACCTTTATTTTAGGCGGAAATTTCCAAACTTTTTTTAAATTTGACTTAAATGGCAAAATCCGCGAATCCTTGAGCGGAACAGATTTTTGGAAGTTCGGCCATCTCTTGTCTCTACGTGCACTAGATAGTCAGCCAAAGCAGTCATTCTCAAACGTGAATACTGACCTTTAGTAATAGTGTCCAATACTGTGGAAATATCTGAACCAAAAAATGCATTTGCAGAAAACTATTTACTTGCCATTAAGATGATGCCATACCAAAAATAATAGGTACATAGATAAACAGACTAGACATGGCGTATTAGATAATATAGATAGAATAAATAGAATAGACAGATTTGATTAAATTGATTATTTTAATTAGGATAGATAGAAAGATAGATAAAAGAACGTACAATTTGGGCACAAACCTCTGGATCTCTATCAACCCACAAAGGAATTAACCACTCTAAACCCATTCTTGGTAACACCTGTTCTTCAATGCCATGATCGTAAGGTAAAAACCAATGATGCATCCAGTCCTGCGAGGGAAAAACATTTAATGAGCGTGCATAAAAAAAATACAAGTAATGTTGTGCATATCAGAAGTATAAAGAAACATTAAATTATTAATATTTGGTGAGTGCTCCTAATTGCCCCACCCTCCCTTACACTGGCTCCTTGAGTGCGCAGCCTCACCATGGACACTGCTCTGCTTCCACATCTCCCCCTCCATCCCCCTTCTTTTTTATCTCTGCTGAATTTCATAAATCTTGCAGAAAGTGTGCTGGCAGACAGCTAAAGATCCTAGTAAGGTCAGGGATAGGGCACATACCGATATTATACAGGTCTTTCCCTATAAATGCCGAGACTTCAAATGATGATTTCTTAGAATCTACAGCTCAGATTTAAAATCCTCAAAAAGTTTTGGAGCAGTAGTTGCTGTTCAAAATTTTTTTTATTTTATAAAAATAAAGAAAAGTAGTGTATTTTTTTCATACACTTTTTAACATTTGCAATAATTATATATATATATATATATATATATATATACACACATATATATATATTTTTTTTTTTTTGCTTCAGGTTTTTATCAATTATAAAGTGTAAATTAAATAAAAATAAATAAAAACATTTAAAGGTCCTTTAAACATCATTAAAGGACAACAATATCAAAAAAAATAACTTCACCCCCATTACATGTCCACATTTCCAGCAGCTGAAATCACTTACTCACATTTACAACAGAGCTGCCCTCCCTTAGATATCACACAGCAAAGATGAGTGCTAAAAGCCCAGGGCCCTGGTTAACACAACACTTGTTATTGGCTGGTGGGAATGTCTGTTACAACCCCACTCCTCCTCTGCCAGTCAAACAAACTTGAAATGGTTACAGCCTATATAATCAAGCTGATCAAGGGTGGGTGGAGGAGTGTTTTCTCGAATGATAGCTTTGAGTGACAGAGGCAGACAGAATTGTTATGTCCTCTTCACAGCAAGGCTAATTGAAGGCAGAGAGGCTCGAAATCTGGAAAAAAAATTAATGGGGAGGGCTCTCTTTAAAGGAACACTAAACCAAAAAAAATAAGTATTTGCCATTTGTTTGTATTATTCACAGGGAGGTGAGAACGCTTATTCTCACCTCCCTGTGAATAATATATTTTTACAGTAAAGAAACCCTTTAATATACCCTTATGCGTTAAGATACAAATGCTTGGCAAACTGTCAAAAACTGGATCTTCCCCTTTACTAGCCTATCGGGCCTTTCATGTACCCACATTTGTGACACATACTGTTCTCCGATTACAAGAAACAGGTGAGGCCATATAGACATTTAGGTATTGTACGTGTTCATATATATAAAAAGTGGAGGCTTTGTAAACCAAGTATAGTAGCTGTCGGTACCTTAAATTCCCAACAGTCAATTGTTTAGAGAAAAGCAGTGAAAAACAAATGCAGCAATGTTATTGTTCAGCATTTTGTTACAAAAAATAATCTCCAAATAATAAAACCTATCAAACAAATCATCATATAAGTGAGGAACAATAAATAAATATCCTTTACATTTTTTAAGAATAAATTAAACCTTTAAAATATTTCGTACAATCGTACAATTCTAATTGTCATCTCAAACTACCATATATGAAAATGAATGAGTTATTGCAGTTATGTTCTTTTTCCACAATTTTTAAACAGTGAAAAAAAAATCAAACAGAAGAGAACCAAAGAACTTTAAAACACAAAAGTACACCATACGGAGAAATTAATTGGCATTTTGCTTCGGTACCTTCAAAGCAGGAACAGTTTCAAACAACCATCTGTACATTATCATATAGGCAGAAAATAGATTCAAGAAATGAATATCTTTAAATAAATAAAGCCAACATTGCATTATAACAACAATCATTTGGCATTAAAATGAGTGCTAAACAGAACAGGGTGGTAAAAAATTGCTATTTTATTAACAAATATTTGAAATAAACTAGTAAAGACCTATCTGCATTTTAAAAACAAAAATGTTTCCTTTTCAAATGTGAAAGTTGCTATTAAAAAAGCTATATATGATTTTACCATTTAAGTAACTTGCTGCCAAGTCTATGTCACAAAGAACACAATTTGAATGTCTCACCATGTTCTTAGCTTGAGCTGTCATCTCATGGGACAAGTGAAGCAAGCACAATACTGTACTCTTCGTTACACCTTTCCCCATATAGGAAAGAGCATTTCCTCCCCATTCCACATAAAATGATGAGATGATCTGTTAAGAAATGAAAACAATTTCATGGTAGCTTGACTTTATTTCACTAGAGTATATATTTTTTAAAAATAATCGAGGCAAAGCACTAGTCCATGATAATGCAAGCAGGTTTATAAGTGAGACAAGTTCCTTTCAATTTATTATTTCGTATATTTTTCTTGTTATAAAATTTTAAAGATAACAACTGCACCACTTTCTTATTATCGGTTAGTTTCTACAAACATACAACTTTTATCCATATGATATTTCCAGCTTATTATTAGTATCCGCATTAATTCAATTATTCAAAATGTTTTTCCTCTATATGATTGCACAGGAAAAAAAATAGGTTTTCTTGTCAGACATGTTTGCCGCACTGCATGTCTTACTTAAAATACAAAAGATATCCTAATGACCCCCCCCAGGCCAAATTATCTCAGAATACTATAAAATGGCTTTCTATGTAACTACCCCCACCCTGAGTTTCCTAATTTGTAAATCAATATGCTTTTTTGGATCCCCATTAGCCTGTGTTATAAAATGCTTGTGTGGATCCACTTTTGCTTTTGTTAAAGATATTTTCTTCAACTATATCTGTTGTATTCAATTAGATCAACTGGACTTGAAATGTAGTTCTTGAAGACGTTTCGCTAGTCATCCGACTGGCTTTCTCAATTCAGAATGACTTGTACAAGAATCTGTGGCAATTATGTACCCTGGAGAATCCCAATTAGCATATCACAGCCAGGTGTTAAGGGTGTGATTAGATAGTGGCTAAGAGGTGTTATAGGAACGCCCAGAGTAAGGTGTTAAAACAGCATTGTACATGGCAGACAGTTGGTGTCGAACCCCCCCACCTCTATTTAGGCTTGGTTTCTTTATTTTCTTGATTTGTATGTGGGGGAGACCAAACAGCAACTGCATCAACGTATGGCCCAGCACAGAAGAGCCAATTCCTCGGGTCAGGACTCAGCCGTGTATCTGCATCTTAAGGATAAAGGACATACCTTTGAAGATTGTAATGTTAACATACTGGCGAAGGAACGTGACTGGTTCAAGAGAGGTGTTAAGGAGGCCATTTATGTGAAAATAAAGAAACCAAGCCTAAATAGAGGTGGGGGGGTCCTCTCACAATAATTATTTTCATAGAAACCGGACCAGACTCCCATTACAAAATGAAAATCATTAGATAACTTACTCCAATAGAAATATAATACAACTCATCCATCTCACACACATAATAAATCACACAGCAAATGTAAATGGACTCAAAACCCAGCTAATACAAAAAATAACCATTACCATACTCCAACATTGAGTATCCCTAGTAGAAGGAAGAAAGGGGAAGACAGGAAGGAAAAATGAAATGATTATATCTGTAAATAATTGTAAATGTATATGTAAAGTTTTTCTTTATTATTACTGTATTTGACACAATTGTTCAATAAAAAAAACAAAATTCCCCCAACAATAAAAGTATTCTGTAATAGCTTACAGGGACACGCCTATCAGGGCAGCTCTCAGAGGCAATTATAGTGGTTAACTTCACTGGATCAAGCTTCATAAGTTAAAAATATATTCACCTCCATTTTGCTTTGGATGCATACAATCATCAATAAGTGAAAATATAACTGCAGGAACAACAAAAATACATTACTTACCAGTAAGATTCTCTTCGTTACTTTACTCATAAATCCAGTACAACCAAAAGTAAAATGATCAAAATGACAATTTTTTGCCATTTGACCAACATGCTCGTAAAGTGAAAGTGATGTAATAATGCCTGGAGAGCAGCTCTGCCTACAAGAGTTTGTCCAGATTCCTCATCTTGTACAGACGGGCCCTAAAAACAAACAACAAAAAAAAGTAAATCGCAAACATTTTAACATGGATAAAGTGTCTCATTCCACGCACTGATATAAATATCTATTGTTTCCCTATTTATGAAACTTTTTATTATTTATATAATTATTTTACATTCTCTGTATATTGCTTGAAACTATCCCCTTGTATGTACCATTTTATTAAATGTTCAGTGCACTGTACTTAAGTGGCACTTCAAACATTATATCAAATAGACCCAGCACCAGCCATGCTGTATATATCCCTTTGTGGGAGAGGTGCCAACTAGTAGTTAAATAACTAAGCAAACAAAATAGACTACTGTGCACACTTGTATTACCAATTAAAAGACCTTTATAACTATCAGGGTTACGCAATAAAAATTATTTAAAAAAATAGAACCTAACAGCCAATACATAAATACTACGCGTAAGTACATACAGGAGTCTTGCATATCATGGAGGTACATATAGATCAAGTATAGTGTATACAATAAGCAGAGGCATAGCTACCAACTTTTTAAATTCACATTATTTTCCAATTTAACATATACCATAGCTTTTATAAATCAATTACTGTGTATTGCAGTCTAGTACAGCAGTTTCGGCAAACAAAATAAAAAGAAAATACAGATTAAAACTTACAATTTCTTGTTTCATTTGTAAGTAGTTCTGAGTGTTATTTTGACTATACACCTTATACCTTCCCTTAACGTATGGACATGTCTATTTTCATATCAAACCGTCACATTTAATCTGATCCATTTACCCCATACCTTATCAAATTTCCCCATACATTTCCTGTGTTTTATATATTACTTTTATAAAAGGGAGCTCTTTATTAATTATCCCAACCATTGTTGTATTGATGGCAGTTCTTTTGCCATCCATTTCATTACTATGCTTTTTCGGGCATAGAACAGAATTTCACCACAGAGCTGCATTGACATATTATCAGCATTAAGCCATTTAAGATCCCAAACAGGCATGTTTCCGGAGACTTTTGAATTTTTATCCCCAAATTTAATTCAATAAATTCAATCACTTGATCCCAGAATTTTTGAATCATGCTACAGTTCCAGAAATATGGTCAAAATCTGCTTCTAACCATCTACATTTTGGACATTCCAAATTGTTCACCCTCCTCATTTTTCCAATTCTTTTAGGTGTTAAATATGCTTGATTGATTATATACAGTTGTATTAGTCTATTTTGAGTAGCGAAGGGACCCCATCATGAGATTTCATTATTTTCAAACCCACTTCCTCCGATAAGTTGGGTATTAAATTCGCCCAATTACCAACAACCTCTACTTAGAAGGTGTTGCAGCATTATAATCTATTTATAATTGATATAGTTTAGACATCATTTTTTTCTGGTTTGTCTTCTCAATTGTTTTAAGATTGGATGAAGGCAAATTTTACTTTACCGTATCTTGTTACATTTGAGAGACAATGACTCAATTGTAATATCTGAAATTAAAATTTCGTGGTAGGTTGTATTTTTTCCGAAATTTGCTCAAATGGGATTATTTCCTCCTCTTCCTGCAATAATGTTTGAAGAGTTTAATCCCAAATCTATTCCATATTTTTGCTGAATCAAGTGCTATCAGTTGCGGGTAAGTATAATTCTCCCACAATGGGGTCTCCGCAGGGATTTTTGAAAATCCAGAGAGTTTAATAAAAACGTTTTTTTCCCAAATTTTTTTATCTTGTACATGCAATATGGTTCCTTTGCCAACTATATGTTTTATCGGGTTCATTATGTAGGCCATGTAGTGTCATTTTACAATAACTTAAGCATAAATTCAGATTGTGTTAGATTACCATCTCCCATCAGCATTTTAAATAGTTTAATTGGCTTGCCCAATAATATAATTTAAAATTGGGTAGTGCTAGACCCACTTTATCTTTTGGTGCTTGTAGCTGTTTTAGGCTCACCCTTGCACGTCCATTCCCCCATAGGAAGGACACTAACATATTGTTTAATCTTATAAAAGAAGTTTCCAGGTATATATACCATTGTGTGCTTTATAACATTAGTATTTTGGGAAGCAAAAAAATCTTAATTAAATTAATCCTCCCGTACAAATTTAATGGCAAAGCCTTCCAATGCAGCATTTTTTCCTTCATGTAGGTCAGTATGGTATACATTTAAATTATAAAACTCTCTTAAATATCTTGGAATATTTTATAACAAAATCCAATGACTCAACTATCGGAATTGAATATGCAGTTGTAAATCCGATAGTATTGTTGTTTTTTATCCATAGGCATTATACATGTTTTTCCCAATTAATATTGATCCCAGAAAACTTCCCACAACTGTCCCATGGTCTTTATTACTTCTATAAATGAGTCATCAGATGCATCCAGAAACACGATAATATCTGCGTATAGCGCTATTTTCTCCTTGTATGGGCCTAGTTCTAATCCCCTTATTTTCCTATTAGCTCTTAAATTGATTGCTACTACCCTATTACTATGTGCAATAGTAAAGGAGATATGGGGCACCCTTGTCTTGTACCCCTAAATAGTAAAAGGACTCTGAAATTTTACCATTCACTGACACTTTTGCTTCGGGCTGTCATATAATATTTTTATCCATTTTATGAATCGAGGCCCTATACCAAATCTTTGCATTACTTCCCACAAAAAATCCCATTCAACAGTGTCAAAGGCCTTCTGAGCATCTAATGACAAAAGCATCCTTTGGCCTATATTATCATGATTAATCTGGGATTGAATTACACACCTTCTTATGTTGCTGAGACCGATTTTCCTGGCATAAAGCCTGATTGGTCCTCAGCGACTAAAAGGTGGCCATACACCAGCACGATATTACTTACCCACCGACCGACGTGCTCACACGACGTTCCTGCCGGAACCACCTCTCCTGCTCTTATAATACGACTGACTGCGATCGCAAATGAAAGGGATTTTGCGATCGCATGTCGGTCGTATATAAGATCGGGAGAGTGGTTCCGGCAGAATCGCAGAACGTCGCGTGAGCGTCGGTCGGGTAAGTAATATCGTGCTGGTGTATGGCCACCTTAAGGATAGTATCATTTTTGTAAGCGATTCGCCAAGATCTTTGCTAGTATTTTAACATCCACATTAATAAGGATATTGGTCTATAAGCCTCGTGTTTTGATGGATCTTAATCTGGTTTTAACAATACAATTATATTCACCTCTCTCATAGAGTGGGGTAATATTCCTATTTCATATGCCTGCAAATATATTCCTAACAAGGGACCACTTATAATGTCACTATATTTTTTAAATATCCAATAGGGATCCCGTCCATACCACTGCTTTCCCAGACTGAATTTGTTTGATAGCACTTTTAACTTCCTCCAGGGTAATTCTATCCTCCAACTCAGTATATTGTTCCTTAGATAGCTGCGGGAATTCCAATGTAATTAGATAATGATTAATCTCCTGACTTGAATATTTTAAATTTGACCTATACATATTACTATAATATTCCTTAAAACTGTCGACTATATCTATTGTACTATATAGAGTTCCTTTCTGGGGATCTTTAATTTTTCAATAAAAATGGGAGTTACATTTCTTAGTAATATAGACAAAAGCTTAGCTGACTGATTCCCTCCCCAGCTCAAATTGCTTTTGGTTCATAAAAAAAAACCTTCCTTTGAGCCTTTTCATATAAAAATAAGGTATAACTTCTCTGCTTATTACACCAAACTTTCAAATAGGGTTGGTGTGGGATCTCTAATATATTCCTGTTCTGCTGCTTCCATTTCCTTTTTGAACTCTCTCTTCTATTCTAGATTGTTTTTTTTATAAAGGAAACTGTTGATTTTAAAATTCCCCTTAAAAACGCTTTTAACGTGTCCCATTTAATTAGTGGTGAGACATGGCATAGCTACCAACTTAAAACATTACGCTAGCACAGTTGAAAAGGGCAAAACAAATTTCCAGTCGACTACATTTTTTCATAAAAAAATATTTCTAGCACCTAGATTTTAATAGGAAATCTTTATAATAAATTACTAACAACCTGAAAATCAAAGTTACTAGAGTCTTCCTGATTTTCTGGAATTGGTACAACAAGCAGGTTTTGAAGAACAAAAGCAGCCTGAAACAAAACAAAAAAATCTCAATATTACCATCTTGCTTAAGCTGCAATTAAGCGCAACCAATCATGTTCATTGTACAACTATTACAAGAGGTATAACTTGATTTTTTCTGATAACAATTGAATAATTAATTTGCACTAATTAGTAATGATAGCAGAGATTTATAGTTGTAGCACAATGTATACAATAAATGCCTTTCATAATAACAATTCATTTTAGTTTAACAGTATGGGGAATAAAAAGTAAAACACCATAAACCTTTGCACATTATCCTTACTAAAGGCTAGATCATTTTAATATATAAAATAGCATTTTTTTGTTGTTTGTAACTTGGAGATTTATATATATTTCTCTTATATTATATAAATACATTTATATATTTATAGGAGATTGCATTAAGTGTTTAGGAAGTACCAATGAAGTGGTCGTATAGGATATTACATATTTGAAAGGTGTATATGTATACTATCTCACTATAACCATTTAAAGGACCATCAATAAATGTAATAAAATATAGCATTGACTTATATTAGGTACAAGACAAAATATACAAAATATTAAACTTACGTATAGAGCTTAGATTCCTATTTCAATATGGTATTGTCAAAATGGAAGTTTAAAACCACACCCCTGTGTCTGCTTCATGTGAATACTGAAAAGGAAGTGCAATCCAAAAAAATTTGTCTGCTACACATACGTGACGTAGAAATATGGACTAATACTCCCAAGGCTCCTTATATACCACCTCCAGCCTGCAGGTGGTATCAGTGATTAATAAAAACAGACATCCTTGCTCTCTATGGCTAAGAGGAGAGAAAGTGAAAGTAGATTGTGGTGTGTGCTTTGGAGTGATATTGAATGCAACACAAGATCCTGTGTATATGATCTTGCTACCACCTGTTATTAAAGACAGATATTGAACAGACAATTTACCTATTGGATAAACTCTGAGGCAACAGATAAGTGTACACACCATTTACAAGAATACAAGAATGTACACAATATACAGGCATGGTCAATATTTAAAGTAACATACATAGTAACATAGTAACATAGTAATTAAGGTTGAATAAGAAAATTCGTCCATCAAGTCCAACCTATTCCCTTTTTTTTTTATTTTTTTTTATTTTTTAACCCTACCTAACAGTTGATCCAGAGGAAGGCAAAAAACCCCAGCTAAAAAGGGGAAAAAAATTCCTTCCTGACTCCAAACGGCAATCGGAAAGTATCCCTGGATCAACCAGATCTATATGCATTAATACCAGTAATTCTCAATATTTTTAGTTTTAGAAACTTATCCAGGCCTTTTTTAAAGTTATTCAATGAACTTGCCATTACCACCTCTGCTGGAAGACAGTTCCACAGTTTCACACTCTCACCGTTCTCACTGTAAAAAACCTCTCCTAACTTGAAGATGAAACTTCTTTTCTTCCAACCTTAAAGGATGTCCACGAGTCCTCTGATATGACCTATTAGTGAACAATGCACCAGAGAGTTCACTGTATGGGCCATTAATATATTTGTATAGGTTATCATGTCCCCACAGCAACCGCCGCTTCTCCAATGTAAACAGCCCTAACTTGTCTAATCTGCCTGCATATATTCAAGCCCCTCCATTCCCCTTATTAATTTAGTTGCCCTTCTCTGGACTGCTTCCATTTCCAAGATGTCCCTTTTGTATATGGAATTCCAAAACTGCACCGCATATTCCAAATGAGCCTTACCAGTGCTTGTAAAGAGGAGAATAATATTTTTCTCTCTTGAATCTATTCCCCTCTTTATACAAGACAATATCTTGCTAGCTCTAGCTGTTGCTACCCTGGCATTGTTGTGCTACAGCTAAGTCTGTTATCTACCAGAACCCCCAAATCTTTTTCCATTTCAGATGCACCTAACACAGAGTTATTTATGGTGTAGGTGGCACAGGGATTATTAAACCCAAATGCATCACCTTACATTTATCAACATTGAATCTCATCTGCCATTCTGCTGCCCATTTTGATAATCTATCTAGGTCTGCTTGCAGCACTTGCACATCATTGGAAGTTTCCAAAGCTCTGCATAATTTAGTGTCATCAGCAAACACAGAGACCTTGCTCTCAATGCCCCCTTTAAGTCATTTATAAACAGATTAAACAGAAGCGGCCCCAGTACAGAACCCTGAGGGACTCCGCTTAGAACTTTAGCCCACATAGATGTAGCTCCATTAACCACCACTCTCTGTTTGCGGTCCAATAACCAGTTCTCAATCCATGAAAAATGTTTTCTTCAAGGCCAACAGTCCTCAGTTTATACATTAGTCGCCTATGTGGCACAGTATCAAGGCTTTTGCAAAATCCAAATATATCACATCACCAGCTGTGCCTGAATCTAACTTCTTACTCACTTCTTCATAAAAACCAATTAAATTTGTCTGGCATGATCTATTTCTCATAAATCCATGCTGACTACTACTAATAAATGATCTCTGGAGACAAAGTCAAGGATATGATCCCTTAACAAAGTTTCCATCACCTTCCCTACCACTGATGTTAGGCTTACAGGTCTATAGTTACCAGCTGTGAACGACTACCTTTTTTGAATATTGGTATTACATTGGCTTTTTTCCAATCCAGCGGCACATCCCCAGACAAAAGCGAATCTGAAAGAATGAGACACAGTGGTCTTGCTAGAACTGAACTAAGCTCTTTTAAAATCCTAGGATGCAATCCATCTGGTCCTGGCGCTTTATTGATATTAACTTTGTCTAATTGATTCCGTACCATATCCTCTGTTATCCAATGTGAAAACTCTTCTTCATTTCCTCCCTGCACATTGTTACAATCCCTACTGTGAGGATTCTCAACAGTAAAAACCGATGTAAAAAAACGGTTTAGCAGATTAGCCTTTTCGGCATCCTCTACAACCACCTCAGCTCCATTATTTAATGGTCCCACATTCTCCAGTCCTCATTTTTTTACCATTTATATACTTAAAAAACATCTTGGGGTTGGACTTGCTTTGTTCGGCAATCCGTATTTCATTTTCTATTTTAGCTAGTTTAATTGCTTTCTTGCACTCTTTATTACAACTTTTGAAGTCCCTGTAAGCCTGTTCTGTGCCTTCTGCTTTCAAAATTTTAAAAGCCCTTTTCTTTTTTTCCATTTCCCTTTTTACCTGAGCATTAAGCCATGCAGGAGTGGACCTAATTTCTTTTACACTTGTTTCCTAAAGGTACCGATTTGGAGATGTTATAGTTTATATCCCTTTAAAAGTGGTCCACATCTGCTCAGTATCTTTACCTAAAACAGTTCCCCCCCAGTCTATGAGCAGGAGCGATTCCTTTAAAAGCATAAAATTAGCTTTCCTAAAGTTAAAAGTTTTTGTTAAGCCAGTGCACTTTAGTTTTCTGCAACCTATATTAAATGACACTATATCATGGTCACTATTCCCTAAGCTTCCCATTACCTTCATCTCCAAAATGAGCTCTGGGTTATTAGATATCACCAGATCCAACAACGCATTCTTTCTAGTAGGAACTTCTACCATCTGTGAAAGAAAATGCTCATATAGGAAATTTAAGAACTTTATACCTTTTGAGGTGCTGGCAGTTCCATTACTCCAATCTATTTCAGGGTAGTTTAAAATCCCCCATAACCAGAACATGCCCATACCAGCAGCCTTCGCCAACTGCATATGGAGATTCATTTCCACCTCTTCCCCGGCATTTGGCGGCTTATAAAACACTCCACAATTAATTTACCTACCTTCTTGCTTCCTGTACACAGTTCCACCCATAATGTTTCTGCCGCATCGTTTGCTCCCCCACTATTCCATCTTTTAAATTTGGCTTCAATTCCTGTTTAACATACATGCATACTCCTCCTCCTTTCTTATTAACTCGGTCATGTCTAAATAAGGAGTACCCTTCATATTTACTGTCCAGTCGTGTGAATCATTAAGCCATATTCTGCTATACCAATTACATCATACCTTTCCTTTAGAGCTATTATTTCAAGTTCGCCGTTTTTTCCAGCCAACTCCTTGCATTTGTAAACATACATTTTAGATTATCAATTGATTTACTTCCATACATGGTCGTACATGCCTCCTTATCCTCTATGCTCCCCCCACCCTCCTTCTCCTCCCTCCGTTGTGTTTACTAGCCCCCAGATCCCTAACTTCTCTATCTACCCCTGTGTAGTTAAACGTTCCCTCCCCCCCCATACCTAGTTTAAAATCTCCTCCAACCCCCTAGCCATAGGCAGGGACTACTCCATTACTTGCATATGTTATTGGGGAAACTGTTTATGTTATTAAACCATTGCAATATTTACTGTTAAATGTAATTAAAACTGTTTATATTGTTTAAAGAAGTAAGTGCTGTCTGCTTTGTGCCAGACCACAGAATAACCCCTGTGTGCCATACTACAAATAATCATCCATAAAGCAGTAATCTGGTACAAATTGTGGCAGCGGTGCTGGTACTATAATTTTATATCCCACGGGCATTTTTTGTATATGTAATTTATTGTGTGTGTGTGTATTTTTCGATGTGTGGATATAGTGGATATAGAATCTTTACACAGGTATATTTTAAACTGTTACTCAGACAGTCACCAGCTTCCAGAGGAACCAAATAGGATAATCCTGCATGTCTGAGAGTAGACCCAAGAAATCCTGCCACACTGTGTGGTTGAAACTAAACATGCTAGGTTAATAGTTATTAGTATTCACTACGGCAAGTGGTGATGGTACATCATATATTATGAGGGTGCCTCATGTATTATAATAGCATTGACACACATAACACTTTGCTCCACGCGTCTAAGTAACAATGCTTACTTATTTAGGGAATGATCCGAGTGTGCGGGACCCCAGACCCTTCGCTTCACCAGTCTCTGCAAAGTTATCATGGTGCTTATTCGTAATCTCACAGGTTTGCTTACCCGTACTTCCAGGTGCCAGGTTGCTGGATGCCCCAGGCCCGTCACCAAAGTCAACAATTTGCAGTATCCGTTCCAAAAAACAGAGCCCCCTTTAACCGGACCACAAGAAGACAAACCAAGACTATTGCAGTGAACAAATGGCTTAATTACATTTTGCCGGAAGTGTTTCCGACCATGCATCCTTAATCATAGGCATACCAATCAGGTCTATGATTAAGGACCCATGGTCCGAAATGCATCAGGCAAGATGGAATAAGCCGTTTTTCACCGCAATAGTGTTGGTTTGCCTTTTTTGGAATTATATAGCATTGCCCTAATAATCTAACATATAAACAAACGTTTCTCATTTCCAATTTACCTAAATAAGTGGATTTATCCTTTAAAAAAAAAAGGTTAGAAGTTAGGACCTTCCAGACTGGGGTTACCTTGACGTGGATGGAAGGCTTTTCATTCAT
Source organism: Hymenochirus boettgeri (assembly GCA_019447015.1). Classification (NCBI taxonomy): domain Eukaryota; kingdom Metazoa; phylum Chordata; class Amphibia; order Anura; family Pipidae; genus Hymenochirus; species Hymenochirus boettgeri. The sequence continues at coordinate 191,737,877 of CM033474.1, read as the reverse complement.
TAATCACAGTAATGTAGACTAAAAAACCCCTTTGTTTATAAATAGGCCAGGTGCAGATAATATGATATTGTATTTTGCCTAGGAATGTGCATTGATTATCTTTTGTATGTTTGTATAAATGTTTGACCAGATTAGTAGCACTTCCGCTAAATGTAGTTGTTAATTAGCCTAATTGGAGTGCTTCTATATATAAATTTTGAGTTAATATAATATATAATATATATACTAATATATATAGTATAAGCTGGGTACTTCATTTTACCTAAAAACGAGTAAAACTTATTGACTCAAGTATAAGCCGAGGGTTGACTTTCTCCCATACCCAGCCCCATAGATAGTTCTACAGCCAGTCCAATAGAAAGTCCCATACACAGCCCCATAGAAAGTCCCATACACAGCCCCATAGAAAGTCCATACACAGCCCCATAGAAAGTCCCATACACAGCCCCATAGAAAGTCCCATACACAGCCCCATAGAAAGTCCAATACACAGCCCCTAGAAATTCCAATACCCAGCCCCCATTTAAAGTCCCATACATTTAAAGCCCTGCATACCTTTCGTGCAGCCTGAATTTTAAGATCCCTACTTTAGAGATGTTTGTTGAATCCTTTTATTTCTCCAGGTTTTTTTTCATTTCCATTGCAGTCTAAGCTGATCTATGAGTAAGCAGGACAACAACTGCCTAACCCAATGAGGATTTTATATTGTTACAGGTATAGGACTTTAGTAAGGATTTGAAATTTTTATTTCAGAATCGTGCACCACTGCATATGGATACATAATATAAATATCTTTATATTATAAAAAAAAAAAAAAACCATCAACACTTACCTCTCTGCGCACCAAGCTACATTCATAGGGGTCTAAGAAAATGCTGAGCAATGTTCCCCATAATCCTCCAGAAATGTTCTGACAGCTGGCTGACAAAGCAAGACATCCTTCTCGCAAAGTTGTTAGAGCAGAGCCAATTCCAAGGCTGGTAAACCTCACCTAAGACAATTTAAGGAGAATCATCATGATTTTGTAAACATAGGGAAAAGTGTATATGGAGTTTACAAGAAATTTAGAAAGAAAGAATTCAGAAACAGAACTTATGGAACAAATATTTAACTAGAGGTCTTTTCAAGTGGTTATTACCATATATACTCGAGTATAAGTCGAATTTTTAAGGCTTTATAGTTAGCCTGAAAACCTAACCTCGACTTATACTCGGGTCAAGTCCTAATTTAGCGCCAAATTCTGCAATTGCATAGTAACCAGTAGGGGGCGCTGTGTTAAACTGCATAGAAAGTTACAGGAGCTGTTCTGCCTTTACACTTCCTGCTTCCTGTAGTCTGGCTGCTGGACCTCTCAGCACTGCCACTGCTCATCTGGATGCTGTAAATCTGATGGGTCCGCCAGTGTGGGGCAAAAAACAGCCTGCTAGTTCAGTGCAATGACCGCTTGAAACTACAACTCTCAGGTGAAATTTTTTACCTATTGGATCAGAGAGTCCGTTACTATATGGGGGTCAGAGTTCCCTTTACTATAAGGGGTCAAGTGCCCTTTACAATATGGGGTGTCAGAGAATTGTAATGATGGTAAGCTTGATTAAAAGTTTACTGAACCGTGCCACTCCACATGTTTAGAAACTGCAACTCCCAGCAACGAAGCATGCTGGGAGTTTTAGTTTCCAAACATCTGGGGTGCCAAGGATTGGGGGTTACTGGTATAGTATAGTATTTGAGGTTGAATAAAGACATACATCCATCCAGTCCAACCCATCTAGCAATATCCTCATTTCCTGCCTAACTGTTGATCCAGAGGAAGGCAAAAAAACCCCACCAAATTTATGAAGGGGAAAAAATTCCTTCCTGACTCCAAGTGGCAATCGGAAATTTCCCTGGATCAACTCTACTTATTTTATCAATACCAGTAACTTGCAACATTCCTTGTTTGCAGAAACTCATCCAGCTTTTGAAACTGACCAATGAACCTGCCATTACAACCTCCACTGGAAGACAGTTCCATAGCTTTACCGTTCTCACAGTGAAAAACCCTTCCCGAGCTTGAAGCCTAAATCTTTTTTCTTCAAGTCTTAAGGGATGTCCTGTGTCCTTTGACATGTTCTACTGGTGAACAATGCCCCAGATAGTTTATTGTATGGCCCGTTAATGTATTTATACACAGTAATCATATCCCCACGCAGCCGCCTTTTCTCCAGCGTACATAATTGTAACTTTTCCAGTCTCTCTTCATATTCAAGCTCCCCCAATCCCCTTATTAATTTAGTTGTCCTTCTCTGAACCTTTCCATTTCAAAGATGTCCTTTTGTGTACACAGGATTCCAAAATTGCACTGCATATTCCAAATGAGGCCTTACCAATGCTTTGTAAGAGGGAGAATTACATTTTCCTCCCTTGAATCCATACCTCTCTTTATACAAGACAATACCATGCTGGCTCTGGCTGTTGCGCCTGGCACTGCTTGCTACCTTAAAGTTTGTTATCCACCAAAACTCCAAGATCCCTTTCCAACAGGGATTCACTTAACACAGAGCCATTATAGTATAAGTAGCACAAGGATTTTTAAGTCCAAAATGCATCACCTTACATTTATCAACGTCAGCAAACACAGAACCTTGCTGACAATACCCACTTCCAAATCATTATAAATAGATTAAATAGAAGCGGCCCCAACACAGAACCCTGTGGCACCCCACTTAGCACTTTAGTCCATAATGATGAAGCCCCATTAACAACTACTCTCTGCTCCTATTCATTAACCAATTTTCTATCCATGTACAAAATGTGACTCCCCAGACCAACAGACCTTAGCTTATTCATTAGTCGCCTATGGGGGACTGTATCAAAAGCTTGCAAAATCCAAGTAAACTACTCTACTGCTATACCAGAGTCTAAATTTTCTACTTACTCCTCATAAAAGCCAAGCAAGTTAGTTTGACAAGATCTATTCCTCCTAATCCATGCTGGTTACTTCTTATAATGTCGTCCTTGAAACATACTCTAGAACATGTTCCCTATTAAACTTTACAGGACTTCCCCCCCACCGAAGTTAAACTTACAGGCCTGTAATTACCCGCTGTGACGACTACCCTTTTTGAATATTGGAATAACATCAGCCTTTTTCCAATCCAGAGGCACACCACCGGACATGAGGAATCAGCAAAAATAAGAAACAATGGCCTAGATAAAACTGAAACTTAGATCCTTAAGTACCCGAGGATGTATTTTATCCGGTCTAGGAGATTTATTAATATTAACCTTCTTTAGTTCTTTCTGTACCATATCCTCGGTTAACCAAAGTGCACTTGAATCTTTTATACCATTATGTGCTACTATACTCTATATGTCTGTACTTGGATCTTCTATAGTGTATACAGAGGAAAAAAATTATTCAAGACATTTGCTTTATCGCCATCCTCCGTAACTAACTGATACTGGATGTGGCTATTACTGAATGGGATTCATGTATGGGAATTCTGCTGTCCATTAAAAGGGCAACAAATTTCTATCACCGTCGGCTTATACTCGGAGAATCAGTTTTATAAATTTTTCAGGTAAAAATAGGTACCTCGGCTTATACTCGGATAGACTTATACTCGGGTATATACGGTAAAAGTCCAGTTGCACAAAATAATAAAATGTAGGCACACCTTAGTTTTTTTCCCCCACGCAGCAAGCACCAATTAACAGGCATTATAAGCTAAGAAACACATAACAGTCTCTAAAATAATTAAGTTCTAGGTCTTAATATGACCATATTCTAGGATTACGGTGTTTTGCCAATTTAATATTCAAAAAGCTATATGGAAGAAATCTATCTGGCACAAGCAAGTCCCAAGTACTTATTTTTTTAATTATTGTAAAAAGGAAATCTACTTTTAGTGCCAATCTGGGTCTTCTCAAATAGACGTAATGGCAGTTCTGCCAAAAATTTTGGTTTATATAAGGATGTGGGACCCTGGGGTTCTAACTAGAGCCTACAGTTAATTTTAATTTGGCCTTAAGGAGGAAAGAGTTTGGGCTTAAGCAAGAGAAGTCCAAACACGCACGCAATAGGAAAGGCAGGCAGATAGTTTCAAAGACAAGACTATTGGACTTGTCTTTGAAATTTTAAGATACATACGTTTTTACAACATACTTTCTGCAGACCAGGAGCAGCTCACTGTAATCCAGCTCTCTGACATCACCTCAAGATGTGTTCTTCATCCTCCCTTTGCGCTCCCCCCTCCCACCACCCGGATCCATCCTCGCTCCCTCCCCTCCACCCTAGCATAAAATCCTTTTAGTATATCACAGATGCCCCCTGCCAATGCCTAAATGCTTATTATTTCTTTAAAAATAATCGTAACTATACTTACTCCTGTGGTGCTTTTCCATGTCACTGTGATTGGCACAGACGTGGCTGACGTCATGGAAAGCGTCGCGGGAACGAAGGGTTGTAAGTATAGTTACAATTTTTTTTTTTAAAGAAATAATATACTGTTTAGGTCTGGGCAGGGGCATCTGTGATATACTAAAAGGATTTTACGCTAGTTTGGATGGGGAGCGAGGATGGATCTGGATGGTGGGAGGGGGGTTGCGCAAAAGGGATGAAGGCTCGCTTTAGGTGATGTCAAAGACTTGAATTACAGTGAGCTGCTCTTGGTCTGCAAAAAGTGTGTTGTAAAATGTATGTATCTTAACATTGGCCTAACAGATTTTAATGGTGTTTGGCTTGTTTTAAAGCTAGAATAATGGCTAAAATAGTTTGGGGGTGGACATGCCCTATAAAGGCTGACCCTGTCGATGAATCACAATAAAATCAAAAAACCTGCCAACAGAGCAGGGAGGCTTGAACAGGGAAGATCACGTCACAGATTTGATTGACAGTACAAGTAGGAGTACAGGAATGCAATAACATATTTTTCTAACTTGTGTATCTCAGGACAGAGAGGGAATATGAAAAAAGTGAAGGCACTCTGGGGGTTGGGGAGAATTATAGAAAACATGGAAGGAATAACAAAAAAAATCATTTTCTCACTATAGAGGCCCTTTAAAGGCCAATTCTATGAGGTAAGATTAAGGGGCATATGTATAAAGGATTGTCTTTTTCGCCAAATAATTAGCGCAGCACATCGCAGCGAAAATAGCGCCATTTGGGGCTTTTTTTTCGCCTTATTTATAAAAAACGAAAAAAAACACTTTGCTGCTGAAAAATCAAACGGGCGCGATAAAGAGCGAAAAGTATCGCAGCGAAAACTTAACGCATCTAAGAAACTGCATTGCGAAAACCATTCGAAACCAGAAAAGCCCTAGAAAAGATGTCAAGTTCAAAATGCCCCCTCACATTTACCAAGAAGTCAGCCATGTCTTATTTAGTCAATCTTCTTAGAATTTCTCAATTGCAATACAATTTTCTTTTGCACTGCACATTCGCCTTTCTAATGTGCGTTCGCTTTCCACGGCATATTCCATTATAATGCGCGGTCGCCTTTCTAATGTGCGTTCGCTTTTCCAAGGCATATTCCATTATAATGCCGCGGTCGCCTTTCTAATGTGCGTTCGCTTTTCCAAGGCATATTCCATTATAATTAGCGTGGTCGCCTTTCTAATGTCGCTTTTCCAAGGCATATTACATTCTAATGCGCGATCGCCCTTCTAATGCGCGTTCGCTTTTTCAGGCAATTTACCCATTAGAATGCCTTTTCGCTCAAACAATGACTTTTCACCACCTTCAGGGTCGCGCTAATCTTTCGCTCTTTTTAACGCAAAAACCACCTTTCGCTCTTTATAAATCGCGTTATGCCTTTCCGCTCCTTTTCGCTAAAATTACCATTGCGAAGTAAGACGAAAAGGGTTTAGCGATAGCTCGCGGAAACGGTTTCGCCATTCGTTAACGCTACCTTTATAAATAGCGTTAACTGTCTTTTTGGCGAAAATTGAATGCGAAAACATTTCGCTACTTTTCGCTCTTTTAGAAATATGCCCCTAAGTGTTTCTATTTCCCTTTTTACTTGACAAAATGGAATGCCCAGCATGAGCACAAGAATTGATCAGTTTCAGAAAACCCAATATGATTATCTCCGTTTACATGGCGTGCATGCACATTAAGTGTAGAAGGAAGTGGAACCGCTAAAGTGCTTATGGCTATATTTTGAACTAGAACTAGGAGGTAGGAACATGCAATCCTACCATCCCTACAAACATAGGAATACCTTATGGAATCTTGTTAAAGTAATAAGCATTGTATGCTGCCTTTAAATATATAGTCTCGTCGGCCAGGATTTTAGTTACGAGAAGAAGAAAACCAGGGTCCACAAATGCTTTTTTAGATACTTTAATTGATACTATATAATACTATAATCATGCGCCAATAGACAAAAAATTTCAACACTGGCCACAACAGTTGCCCTTTTACACTATTTTTACCTATCACAATATACCTCACACTCTTTCAATTCCTACCACTAATAATTACACTATGTTTATACATTTCAAATAAACTATTTTAGCTACAGAAATACCCTTATTTTACCTTTCATGCAGTGTACCCACATTTTCAGGTTTTGTTTTGCATTTGAAAACCTTACTAATCTTAATAGCCTTTTAGGAAACATTTTTAATGCATTTTAAAACTTATCTCCTTTAAGTCCTTTCTTGTTTTTTTTTTATTCCCAGGACTTTTTCTTTTTATTCTATCTCAGATACTCCCAAACATTACTTGATTTCTTAATTCAATCTACCAATATGGTAGGATGAAACTCACCACAAATACTGACAGATTGGGTCTGAGTGTCTTTTATTCACATGGAACCATTTCAGGCAAAATTACATGGCCTTATTTCAAACATTTTCCTCACAAATATCTGGAGGACAAACTAGTTATAAGAGCCGGAGAGAGGATGCAGAGTGGCAAATTTCTAGTTAGACTGGGGCTGATAGCCATTTTACTTTATACCGACACCATTCAGTATGAGACCAAATTTTGAACACACAGACAATGATCATAAGGACTATATTTTTAAACATTGATTCTACTATTCCTCTACAGTACCCAAGCAGCCTGTTCTACGGCGTGACAAGCAACTTCCCAATCAGACAGGACAGATCAATAAAAAAAGGGGAGTCTTACTAGGGATGGCCGTGGGTCCACGAAGCGTGGATCTCACTGATTTTCCCGTGGGGACATTTTCCTCGGGCCATTTCCCAGATCTCAGTGCCATTTAGAGTAAGTTAGAACTGCTATTTAAACCTTTATTTTAGGCGGAAATTTCCAAACTTTTTTTAAATTTGACTTAATGGCAAAATCCGCGAATCCTTGAGCGGAACAGATTTTTGGAAGTTCGGCCATCTCTTGTCTCTACGTGCACTAGATAGTCAGCCAAAGCGTCATTCTCAAACGTGAATACTGACCTTTAGTAATAGTGTCCATACTGTGGAATATCTGAACCAAAAAATGCATTTGCAGAACACTATTTACTTGCCATTAAGATGATGCCATACCAAAAATAATAGGTACATAGATAAACAGACTAGACATGATGCGTATTAGATAATATAGATAGAATAAATAGAATAGACAGATTTGATTAAATTGATTATTTTAATTAGGATAGATAGAAAGATAGATAAAAGAACGTACAATTTGGGCACAAACCTCTGGATCTCTATCACCCCACAAAGGAATTAACCACTCTAAACCCATTCTTGGTAACACCTGTTCTTCAATGCCATGATCGTAAGGTAAAAACCAATGATGCATCCAGTCCTGCGAGGGAAAAACTTTATGAGCGTCATAAAAAAAATACAAGTAATGTTGTGCATATCAGAAGTATAAAGAAACATTAATTATTAATATTTGGTGAGTGCTCCTAATTGCCCCACCCTCCCTTACACTGGCTCCTTGAGTGCGCAGCCTCACCATGGACACTGCTCTGCTTCCACATCTCCCCCTCCATCCCCCCTCTTTTTTATCTCTGCTGAATTTCATAAATCTTGCAGAAAGTGTGCTGGCAGACAGCTAAAGATCCTAGTAAGGTCAGGGATAGGGCACATACCGATATTATACAGGTCTTTCCCTTAAATGCCGAGACTTCAATGATGATTTCTTAGAATCTACAGCTAGATTTAAAATCCTCAAAGTTTTGGAGCAGTAGTTGCTGTTCAAAATTTTTTTTATTTTATAAAAATAAAAAGAAAGTAGTGTATTTTTTTCATACACTTTTTAACATTTGCAATAATTATATATTATATATATATATATATATATATATATATATATATACACACACACACATATATATATATATTACACACATAATATATATATTTTTTTTTTTTTGCTTCAGGTTTTTATCAATTATAAAGTGTAAATTAAATAAAAATAAATAAACATTTAAAGGTCCTTAAATAAACATCATTAAAGGCCAACAATATCAAAAATAACTTCACCCCCATTACATGTCCACATTTCCAGCAGCTGAAATCACTTACTCACTTTTACAACAGAGCTGCCCTCCCTTAGATATCCACAGCAAAGATGAGTGCTAAAAGCCCGGGCCCTGGTTAACACACACTTGTTATTGGCTGGTGGGAATGTCTGTTACAACACCCCCTCCTCCTCTGCCAGTCAAACAAACTTGAAATGGTTACAGCCTATATAATCAAGCTGATCAAGGGTGGGTGGAGAGTGTTTCCTCGAATGATAGCTTTGGTGACAGAGGCAGACAGAATTGTTATGTCCTCTTCACAGCAAGGCTAATTGAAGGCAGAGAGGCTCGAAATCTGGAAAAAAAATTAATGGGAGGGCTCTCTTTAAAGGAACACTAAACCAAAAAATATAAGTATTTGCCATTTGTTTGTATTATTCACAGGGAGGTGAGAACGCTTATTCTCACCTCCCTGTGAATAATATATTTTACAGTAAAGAAACCCTTTAATATACCCTTATGCGTTAAGATACAAATGCTTGGCAAACTGTCAAAAACTGGATCTTCCCCTTTACTAGCCTATCGGGCCTTTCATGTACCCACATTGTGACACATACTGTTCTCCGATTACAAGAAACGGTGAGGCCATATAGACATTTAGGTTTGTACGTTGTTCATATATATAAAAGTGGAGGCTTTGAAAACCAAGTATAGTAGCTGTCGGTACCTTAAATTCCCACAGTCATTGTTTAGAGAAAAGCAGTGAAAAACAAATGCAGCAATGTTATTGTTCAGCATTTTGTTACAAAAAATAATCTCCAAATAATAACCTATCAAACAAATCATCATATAAGTGAGGAACAATAAATAAATCCTTTACATTTTTAAGAATAATTAAACCTTTAAAATATTTCGTACAATCGTACAATTCTAATTGTCATCTCAAACTACCATATATGAAAATGAATAGTTATTGCAGTTATGTTCTTTTTTCCACATTTTTAAACATTGAAAAAAAAATCAAACAGAAGAGAACCAAAGAACTAAAACACAAAAGTACACCATACGGAGAAATTAATTGCCATTTTGCTTCGGTACCTTCAAACAGGAACAGTTTCAAACAACCATCTGTACATTATCATATAGGCAGAAAATAGATTCAAGAAATGAATATCTTTAAATAAAATAAAGCCAACATTGCATTATAACAACAATCATTTGGCATTAAAATGAGTGCTAACAGAACAGGTTGGTAAAAAATTGCTATTTTATTAACAAATATTTGAAATAAACTAGTAAAGACCTATCTGCATTTTAAAAACAAAAATGTTTCCTTTTCAAATGTGAAAGTTGCTATTAAAAAGCTATATATGATTTTACCATTTAAGTAACTTGCTGCCATTCTATGTCACAAAGAACACAATTTGAATGTCTCACCATGTTCTTAGCTTGAGCTGTCATCTCTGGGACAAGTGAAGCAAGCACAATACTGTCTCTTCGTTACACCACACTTTCCCCATATAGGAAAGGCATTTCCTCCCCATTCCACATAAAATGATGAGATGATCTGTTAGAAATGAAAACAATTTCATGGTAGCTTGACTTTATTTCACTAGAGTATATATTTTTTAAAAATAATCGAGGCAAAGACACTAGTCCATGATTGCAAGCAGGTTTATAAGTGAGACAAGTTCCTTTCAATTTATTATTTCGTATATTTTTCTGTTTATAAAATTTTAAAGATAACAACTGCACCACTTTCTTATTATCGGTTAGTTTCTACAAACATACAACTTTTATCCATATGATATTTCCAGCTTATTATTAGTATCCGCATTAATTCAATTATTCAAAATGTTTTCCTCTATATGATTGCACAGGAAAAAAAATAGGTTTTCTTGTCAACATGTTTGCCGCACTGCATGTCTTACTTAAAATACAAAATATCCTAATGACCCCCCCCAGGCCAAATTATCTCAGAATACTATAAAATGGCTTTCTATGTAACTACCCCCACCCTGAGTTTCCTAATTTGTAAATCAATATGCTTTTTTGGATCCACATTAGCCTGTGTTATAAAATGCTTGTGTGGATCCACTTTTGCTTTTGTTAAAGATATTTTCTTCAACTATATCTGTTGTATTCAATTAGATCAACTGGACTTGAATGTAGTTCTTGAAGACGTTTCGCTATTCATCCGACTGGCTTTCTCATTCAGAATTTCTCAATTTCTGAATTGAGAAAGCCAGTCGGATGACTAGCGAAACGTCTTCAAGAACTACATTTCAAGTCCAGTTGATCTAATTGAATACAACAGATATACCATAACCTGGAGAATGAAACCTTCACAAGCATTTTCTTCACTATGTTACGTATTGTCAGCAATTCCATCCCTACATCAACAAACAAATAGATATGTTCAACTTATGAGATCTACTACACCGTCATCATTACAAGTTATTTTTATTCTTAAAGTTGACAATGTGTAAGTAATAAATATATGCAGTTTTGCTTATATAAATTGAGGTTTAAAACTGTCACAGAAAGTAAAGCTAATAAAACAATGTATTCTTACAGGGGATCAGTGTAATACCTCTAGAAGGCTAGTCAGGGATTTGACACACATTTCAAATGCTTTTTCTGAAGGACAGTACGAAGTCCAGCCTGGTTGTGAAGTCACATGGCTCATTCCTCTTAAAGTTCTAGCCAAAGAAGGCAGTCCATAAAAATGAGGAGCATCTGCCACTTTCAGATGCTGAAGCAATTGAAAAGCCAGTAGTGTTCTGAAATTTCCTCCAATCACCAGCACTTTTCTAATAAACAACAAAATAGGAAACTATAATATACAAAAATAAATATATAATACAAAAGCTAATTATAGTGTATACAAATATCTATTAGCGGAAAAAAAAGTAGAACACCATGTGAAAGCCTGTTTGTATCATTCTTGGGCATATGGATATATACTGGGAGAATTAAGTAATATAACTTAAAGTATAAGTATGCTGTAAAATAAAGTTTAGCTGCAGCTTTAAAAAAAACTGTTGGCATTTTTTTCCCCTATGCCCCTCCTGAGCCTACCTTTGCAGCTTCAAAGTTGCCGACATCTTGAATCTGGATAGTTGGATGTGTAACTCCGCGACTCCGAGATTTGCTGCTTCCTCCTGATGCATAAGTCTCAAAAGGGAATGTTTGTTTGTTCCAAGCTTTCGCATGCACACGCACATGACGTTGCTGCATACGAGACGTCAGTGCTTGCACGATGTTATCTCGTAGCACCATGTTAGTGCGGGGCGAGATGTCACACAAGCACACATCAGTGCACGCACTGACGTCACAACGAATGCGCAGCGACGTCATGGGCGCGCGCATGCTCGGAACAAACAAACATTCCCTTTTGAGACTAATGCAGCAGGAAGAAACAGCAAATTTTGGAGGGGCGGAGCTATACATCCAATATTATAAACCCCTGTTATCATGATGTTTCAAATAAGAAGCATGTGTGTTTTGGCATTCTTACCCTAATAAATAAAATATGCTTAAGTCTTTAACTATGCAAACAAAATTAAAATGCAAGCTGCAACTTACCGATCAGTAACGGAAGTTAAACAGAGCATTAGTGTGTTAAAAAATATCATTAGCTCTTTTTGTAGATGCTGCCTCACAGCTGTTCTTGTATTATTCAAATGGCCACTGGTTGGATCTTCTTTATTTTCCATTAGATCAAACAGTGGACTTGGGCTCTAAAATAGATATTACACATTGAAGCTTTATAAAGAATAACAGTTATCATTCACACAGACTAACAATAAGACTAAAACCAAGGTAGTGATTTTTGGTATTTTTAATTACATATGTAAAAATTGCATTTAACACCATATATTTTTCAAGGTCTGATAAAAAAGGACAACTGTGGTCTCCAAACAGGATAAAGGGTTAACATACCCATAAATCAACTTTCCTTAAATCTATAATTCTATATCAAGTATTTCTTTTGTTTAAAAGCACTTCCTGGCTGAGATAAAATATTTGTAAGATTCTATTTTTTTGGGGGGTCTGTCAGGATGACAATTTTTTTCTTTGAACTCATTAGGGAGACTGAAATCTGCAAGTGCTTACTGACTAAATTCTAAAGCTAAATTACTTTTAAAACTTCCATGCCGTAGATTGTAAATTTATGCTCTGTGCGCAAAGGAACTAGAGTGCCGCAGAACGTAAATTTACATTCTAAATAATGCACCTATAAATCTAGAAAACTAGCCATGTTGGGAGTGAGGGCACATTCCATGTGCCCTCTGGCTCCAGTTGATCTCCCATCAGTCTTATGCAAAATCGATGAGGGGATTGTGAGATTTAACCCCAGACCTTATAGGATAGCCAGTTTCCAACCTTTTGCACAGCCACAGCGAAAAGGGAATCCCTGTACTGTCAGAGAACATATGGGGCTTCCCTAAAACTTTCCCCCATTGTTCACAGTGCAATAGTAAACGGTAATCCAGGGTTTGATCGTAGTTTACTACAATAGTAGTTTACTACAATCAATAGCAGATGAGCAATAGCAAGCCTGCATTCATCTGAGATCCATTAACGAATACAGTTTTTTGTTTTTTTAAATCAGGGATCTTCAAGATGTTTAAAAAACTAACATTTTTGCAATTTACTACTGCACTAGACAACCAGGAAGGAAGTGGGGGAAGACTAAGGGAATCCCCGGACGTACAATGAAGTCACAGAGATCCCCTTTCTGATATGGTCTGCTTTTTTTCTTACTGGCAGGTTGGGGGAGGGAATCCCTATATGGTCTGGCACTTTGCGGTTGTATATATCATGCCACTTCTGCAAAATGGACAAACAAGGAGAACCTTAAATTAAGTGTAGGGTGGCACTGACTGGCTGTGCACAAAGTTATTTTGAAGGGTCACTGACTACTTACTATATAGTATCAAAGAGTCCTATATATATGAAAGAATAAAATAAAATATTTACAAAAATGTGAGGGGTGTGCTCACTTTTGCAAGGTATTTATATATAGAGAGAAAGGCCCAAAAATTGCTAATTTGCATTATAAAACTTGAATAGTCACATTTAACAAGACCCATGATGAATTAAAGGGTATCTATACTCTAAAAACTCGAATTTTCTAAAATATACTTTTAGACACAGCAATATTCCAATACTCCAAACATTTTTTTCAGAATTTAAATCTGAGCTATAGGTTCTGAGAAATTATCATTTGAAATCACATCATTTACAGGGAAAGAACGGTCACTCCAGAAGCAGAAATTATAATATGTGCCCCTCTCCTGACCTGTTACTAGGATCTTTGGCTGCCTAGCAGCACACTTTCTGCAGCACAGAAAAGAAGACAGGAGGGGGGGGGGGGGCTGGAGATGTGTTAGCAGAGCAGTGTCCATGGTGAGGCTGTGCAGAAATTATAAGTGACACTTATAAATGACACTACAAGAAGGCAGTGAGTAAGGGATGGTGGGGGCAATTAGGAGCACTCACTAAAATGTAATTAAAAATTAAATGACAAAGCAAGCACAGATAAATATGTGAGTACTACCATTTTACTTCTCTTAAACTGTAATTTCAGATAATGTAAAGTTGTTTGAGTGAGTGTGACCCTTTGATTACTATTACTTTTACAGGATTGATACATATAAACATAAAAAGAATGTTGCACACATTTTATGATAGTAGGATATATTGTTGACGTCTTTATACATATATAAATATATAGGCAATGGTTTGGTCCTTTATCAAGCCAAAGGACCGAAACATTGCCTGTTTACCACTAATAAAATTTCACAAAAGTCTTTCGGGAATCTGAGTTCCCTTTTTAAAATTTACAAGCAGGTGATTTAACCACACATAACATCCCTTTTTAAAGGGTTGATCCCTGCCCTAGGGGAAGTGACGTCACTTTAATATGACTTATACATAAGTATCACCTTATGCATTCCAGTAATAGGACAAGGGTTTCCTACAAATGTATACATAACAAATGCATATTATGGGGTGGATGGATGACTGAGTATTATAGGTACAGATAAAGATTATAGTAGCTGTTCATCCCATTGGGTGCCAGGAAATCCAATCTTTTAATCCACCATGTTTCCTGTTGTTTTAATCTTAACTATCTGTCACCTTGAAATTTATATGGTATATTTTCTAAGACCATGTATTTCAAATCCTCAGCTTTTATGATTGTTTGTCATACAATGTTTTGGCAACGTTAGGTGCCCATGTTTAACATTAACTGATGATTTGTGTTGGCTGATCCTTAATTTCACTTTTTGTGTTGTTTCTCCTACATAGATCTTATTTCAAGGACATATTAAAATATAAATGGCAAATTTTGTGTCACAGGTATATAACCCTGCTAGTTCAATTTTCTCCCCCATACCTGCATGTGTAAACACGGGTGCCTTTTTTTTACAGATCTAAAATGGACTCAGTTATGGCAAGGAAACAATCCTCGCTGTCTCTTTACCAACCAAGTATAACCTTGGACATTCTCAATTGACCTATATCTAGAGGAAGTAAGTGTGGAACCTATTATTTTTCTTCTCTTGTAGGCCATCATAGAAGGAAGTTTGAATTCCTCTACATTTGGATATGCCTGTTCCAAAACACGCCAATGGCTTTGTAATATAGTAGATATTTTATTGCAGAATTCATTAAACTGTGTAACACATGTAAGTTGTGGTGTGTGTTTTTTCTTTATTCCCCTATTATTCTCAGAATGTAACCCTTTGGCTTCTTAAATCACATTTTCAGGGTATCCCATCCCTAAAACTCTTAAACATCACATTTTTCTTCCCTTCTAGTTGAGTCACTTACCAATCTAGTTACTCTACATAGCTGGCTATGTACTTTGACAATGCATCACTTGTTTTTTTTATCAGATGATTTTGTGTATAATTTACTTTTTATCACTTCTACATTATCTTTAATCAATTTCATGTCCATCACTCATCATAGTGAATTTTATTGAGGGACAGTAATCATTGATGCAATCACGAAACTTCAACAGATGGACATGTCGCCCCGCCATAGAAGGAACATGTCATCAATAAATCTCCACCACGCCAAACAATGATCTTGATAGCCTACAAACATACAAAGCCTGCCATAAAGGCATTGGGATAGGACGGGGCAACATTCAACCCCATCGCAGTCCCACAAAGCAGAAAATAAAATTTATCATCAATATTAAATTAATTCATGGTGAGAATCAATTTCCAATGATTTTTGGAAAAAAAAACACATTTCAGCTTCTCCATATAGCTGGCATTCTTCTGAGTAGCTTTCAGACAATCCTGGGGAGGTATAGAGGTGTACAAACTGGACACATCAAACGTGACCAGTATCATCTGATTCCAATCACTCGATCCGAAGTTTTTGGAGAAAGTCAGGGGTATCCCTAATATAGGATTTAGTACTCTGTATCAGAGGGGCCAATACCCTATCTAATAAGTTTGACATAGGTGAGAAGAGAACCCACCCCCGACACAAAAGGTCGGCCACGTGGCTCTTGCAAGTTTTTGTGTATCTTCGGGAGAGTGTATAATGCTGGGACCATATACACCAACATTACTTAACTGTGACAAAATCTCATTCTTATAATAAGATGTATCCATTATAACAATAGCGCTCCCCTTATCAGAACGCTTTATCGGGATAGTGGAGTTACATTTTAAGTTTCGTAGCAAGTAAATCTCACCTCGCATTAAAGCATTCTTATTACTGCACATATTCATAATATCAGATTATATCAGCTGGGTAAGTTGTAGGGGGTACATATTTGCTCTTCTTATGGAGATAAAAATCTCCCGGTTTAAAACCCTTATTACCCAAGTACTCTACCATCTCTTCCTTACCCTTCTGTTGAAAATGTACCCTGAGCCCAAGAGTACGAAAAAAATGCTAATGTTGATAGTCGGACTAAAGTTCAAACCTTCTGACAAAACCATTTGTAAGGGAGTAATTAGATAAAATATATACTATTTGTTGATCTTGCATGCTGTGCCTTTAATTCTGCTGGTTTTTGCCCCCCCCCCCCCGGCACCCAATGGGATGAACAGGGACTATAATCTTTATATGTACCTATAATACTATGGATGACTATAGTCATCCGTCCACCACAAAATATGCTTTGTTATGTATACATTTGTAGGAATCCCTTGCCTATTGCTGGAATGCAGAAGGTGATAAATATGTATCCACTGAGATATTAATTAATGGAGTGCGACTCATTTTTAAAAAGCTATATAATATTATATATTACATGCAGTATGCTATACCACACATACATACAAACACACATTATTTAATTATATATATATAATTATATATATATCCAGAAGATGACGGCCCTGAACTTCCGGGATGAAATGCGTAGGTTTTACTGACCTACTATTGTTTAATAAATACTATTAGAATTCTCGGAGTGCTAAGCTTTCTTCTGGATAAATGTTATCAGCACCCAGGTAGTTGTATTGTGACCGGAATATATATATAAAAAACTGGATCACATCAATTCACATTAACGCGTTTCAGTCCACCCGGGACCATCATCAGGATTATTATTGAATTATTGCACGTCACACATAATTAGCCTAACCCCAGACCCACTACTCATACATTAACCCCTGTGCTGTGCAAGTTATACAAATTTTAAAACCACTACCTTCATACAATTATCATAACATGATATTGCCTTTAAATCAAACCATAAACAGTGTCAGTATCAATACAAAAGTGCTAAGTCTGGCAAAATGCGCAGATAAAAAAGGTACAATTGCTACTATGTTTTAATACCTCCTACAGTAGCAACTGGTCCGAACGTTTCCCACACCTACGAATAAAGATTCTTATAGTCTATATAGGGGAAAAGATCCATAAACATCTAGTCCAAATTTAAGTTCCAGTTCTCAAAAGTCTTAATATTCAACAACTGCTAATGAAGCGAATATATATCAAGGCCAAGTAGGGAGTCTTATATTGTATTAAAAACATCAATCGTCAGTTCAGAACTTTAAAGTCATATATCCATATATAGCAGCTAGGTTATAGAAAGCAGAACAGGGACAGAGTTTCATTTAAGCCCTTTTGGGCAACAGTGTCAAGCTCTTTTATCCAGCATCATTCCTTTTGCAACAGTTTTGCAGGTTACTCCTGTAAATGGAAGGGAATTGTCACAAAGGGAATTGTCACAAGTAAAATTAATGCTATATAGTAGTCTCTCAGTCTTTTTTTCGACTTCCAGTTTGTTCTACAAATTTGGCAATAGCACGCTGTAATTGGCCTTGCACTGTTGTCTTACTGTACCCCCTATTCTGAAATTTTATAGCCATATTTTGTTCGAGAGCCCTTTCAAAGTCCGAATTATTAAAGACCCTAAGGAATTGAGAAAGCAGTAAAATCATTAGCTGACCACCAAATTTAAGGTACATAAACTTTTCTTCAAAATCCTGCATGTACAGGATGGTCCATCATTTGTACCCATGGCTGTCCAGAGTAACTGCCTATAATATTGAGTTTCAGAACAAAAATAATTCTGACCCAAAACGAATTCCAATAGGTCTATAAGAAATTCGACAGGAGGACTAGTGTGTCCAATTTTGATAAGAGCTTCTTTACCCACGGCTATCCCTTCTCGGGGTATAACCAGGTATAAGCTCTGTACATTGCATGAAATCAGGACAGTATCTTCCACTGACCCATCACATTCATTTAGAATACTAATTAGATGTCTGCCATCAAGATACAATTTCATGGATTTGACCGCCGGTTGCAAGAAATAAACAATAAATCCTGATACTGGTTTGCGGAGTGAGCCAAGAGGCCGCAATTGGATTTTCAGACGGCTTTGTAATGGATGGATTCTCGGAACTGTGTAAAAGATGGGACAACGGGGCCAATCAGTAGTGAGATATTTTTTCTCACTCTGGCCAATCCAATTCATTTGTTCAGCAAATAAGATTTTCTAGTCTAAGGATTTCCAGGTAATATATGGTAAATGTGGGTATCAGAAAGCTGTTCATAGGCTTCTTGTCGTTAATATTTAAGGTCCATAAGGACTATTCCGCCCCCTTTATACGCTGGACAGATTATTATTGACTGATCTTCCCCCAAAGATTTAAGGGCTAAATTGGAGTGTCTTTTCTCCTGGATTTTGGTGATTGACTCGATGTCTCCCTTTACCATATTGGTGAACACTTAGATGGACACAGCTATGTGTTATCAAAGACACTAGTAGTTTTAAACAGAGAAGCCTTTTTCTCTTGATTGCGAAAAAGTCCCTTAGTTTCATCTGCCGTTGAAACCTAAATAAATTGATCTCAGCCTGAAGAGGGTTATGTCATGGGGGGTGGGTACAAAAGTCAGTCCCTTGTTGAGAATGCCGATTTCATCTTTAGTTAGTATTCGATGGCCCAAGTTGAAGATTAAATTTTCTGAGGTGATTTCCCACCTCTTCTTATACCCACCTCGTCTCGTTGGCCGTTTTTTTTCTTTTTCTCTGGTACTTGTTCCTGATCTCATAGTTACCCCTAAAAAAGGGGATCACTAGAGGAATCCACATTATTAGGTTTGCGGGACTTGGAGTTCCTGGTGGTATGTCTGCCTGGTCCTTCTATGTCCCTGTCAGAGGGCTGGGAATCATCTCTGAGCTATCTAGGGTCCTAAGTGACCTATTTCTATATCTGGACCTATTAGATACTTACTTGTGGTAATGGGTATTTCTCCTATATACCCACCCATAAACCCTCTTATCCCGATAATCATTCTCCACGGTTGACAATTTTTTCTTTTTAAATGCTATCCGATCATCTCTGTATTTATTCATCTGTTCCTTTAATATATTTAGCCAATCACAATTTGTATCAGCTCTCAATTGGGAAGCATGTTCATTTTCCACTTTTTATATTTCTGAGCTTACGATCTTAAGTTCCTTACCAACCTGCTGTACTTGACTGACGATTGATGTTTTTAATACAATATAAGACTCCTTACTTGGCCTTGATATACATTCACTTCAGAAGTATTGAGACTTCTGAGTAATGGAACATTAAATTTGGATTAGGTGTTTATGGATCTTTTTCCCTATATGGACTATAAGTATCTTTATTCGTAGGTGTGGGAACCTGGTCGGACCAGTAGAGAGAACTATTTTAGTGTATAATTATCTTATAAGCTTTTATTATATTGTTTTTTGTACCATCTTTTATATTTACATCTAGGCTACTATATAATCCTGTCAGGTGTTATAAAAGGCATATCTCTTCACTTTAGGATGTTTTAGTATTATATTACTTTTATGTTATTTCACTATTTGGTATTTATAATATCTCTACTGCACTTTATTAGGTATTTAATATCATTAATATGAGGTACTTTATTGCTACTGTAGGAGGTATTAAAACAGTTGATTGTAACTTTTTTGTCCTGGGCATTTTGCCAGATTTAGCACTTAGCATCGATACGGACACTGTTTATGGTTCGATTTAAAGGCAATATCATGTTTTGATAATTGTATATGAAGGTAGTAGTTTTAACAGTTGTATAACTTGCACAGCACAGGGGTTAATAGATGAGTAGTGGGACGACTGGAGTTAGGCTAATTATGTGTGATGTGTACTAATTGGTCTGTGAATCACCTTACCTTAAATTAAGCAGGAAATGAGGTATCTGTAATCCTGATGACGGCCCCGGGTGGACTGAAATTGAATTGATGTGATCCAAATAAACCTTATCGGGATCAACATCATTGTGTGCCAGGAATTTAATAATATTGTTTTCATATTACTATACAATGTCCCACCTGCTGCAGTATTTGGGGTTTTATTAAGACCTAAAGCATGATATGAGAGAGCTTCAATGCTCCCAAAAGAATTGCATTGGCAGATTAACAAAATAAATGTGTACATTATACAGCTAAATTATCTTTTTTTGGGAATTGTTAAGGCTGCCTCATTTGTCAAAATGTAAAAATAAAGTTTTCCTACTTGTTTAAGCAGCATCTCCAAGATCCATTGGAGATCATGACTATCTGAAAACTTTTTCTGCTCTTGCAGTATCTTGTTTAAAAAGCTAATCACATCTGACAGAAGCTTTTCGTCTTCCTCACATGCTGGATGAACTAGCAAAAACCTGGAATAAAAAATAAACACTGCACACCACTGTTTTGTCCCCAGTAAACTTTATCTTGGCTAAAGAGTGCAGATAAATATACTGTAAATAGAAAATACATTTACTAAAGCATATTCATAAACATGAATTACACAGAAAATGCTTTCTAACTGCCCTATGACAAGCAGCAAATTGGCCAGCTGTTAAAGGAAACATTATCCATTTGCAATACTCCCTTAATAATTAGAAGATGAAATAAAATTTTGCAGGTGTATGCTGAATTGCATATAATGACCAAGCCCTAAACCCTACATATACAGCAAAAGTTGCACTTTTTTTAAACACAAAAAAAGACAACAACAACACTTTAAATCTTACCTGCCCAATGCAGTATGCCAAGGCAGACAATTCAAAGAAGACATATTATAGGCTGTAATGTAGTTTAAAACCAGTCTGTCATTTAGAAGATAAAAATTCATCTTAGCAACAGCAGCACGAACCTCCCCATGAGACACTGCCTGAATGATAGAACTCAGGCATTCTTGCAGGCCACTAGCTGAGTGTGTTATCTTCAATGTCAAAACTTCTTCTGGGGATAACTTTAATGTATCTAAAAAACTTTTTAGGAAAGGGAAGAAAAACATTCAAACAGCTTTTTCAGTTAAGAATTCATAACATTTTATAAAACATTTTCTTAATTCTTTTGCAATGCAAAAGACTAATAAAAACATCAGTATCCTTTTCAGCCATGTCACTTACCATGACTTCTATATCACCAAACACAAACTTAATTTATGCATAAATTGTACAAAAAAAATAATGTGTGCCACTATTTGCCAACTTACTTTGCATCATCATGTTCATTTTTTGACAGGAAATGGTCTATTCCCTGGTGCCAAGAAATATTCCACGCCATACGAAGCATAACGGAGACTGGCTTTGAGCTCAACCACTCCAGGGATAAAGAAGATGACATGGTGTACGGACTAACTGCATGATATGCATTAACTTGTACTGGAAGGTAGAATCTAGAATTAAGACAATATTTTTTAAAAATAAAATTTAAAAAAAAAACAACATAAAAAGACACACAAAGTTTGTTGAAAAAAAATATGTGCATAACAAGTTTTAAACATTGATGTTTCGGTGCAACAAACACTTTCCTCAGATAGATAAAACAGTAAAAAGACATTTAACAACTCTGTCACAAAGATAAATGATCAAAACAGTAATCTACTAGCAAACCCCAAGTCGCGCACTCTCCCCCGCACGTGCATTCCACCACACAAATGGGTGCAACGTCCGTGCATATTTACAGGTGTATATTGGTAAAAATGATTAGTAGTCTAAAATGTTTTAAGCCACAATTACCATTAAGAGCTTCTCAATTTTATGAATCTTAGGTAAAAAATTAGAAAAAGGAAAAATAGAGTTTAGGTTAACAAAAAACTACATGACGGGGCAGGCTCACCGATAAAACATGATGTAAGTCCACCAAGTCAGATTCTACTAAACCCTGAAAATTGTCTACAGCACATGATTAACACTGGGTCAGATAAAAAGAGGATTTTCTCTTAAAATCATTGATAAAGGTGCCCTCTGAGGGTAGTTAACATCTCTATCAAAACTGCAATTAAATCTATACTTATTTAATGCAGATCGCATGTGCTCAGATAACAAAATATTTGAAAAATTGCGGCGTAAACGCACAGAATTGCAAATGAAGCATGTTGTATTGCAATTGTGCTTTTCATGTGTTTCTATGCATTGCTAATGTGGCCTTAGCAACTTCCAATTTCATGAAAAGCTGTGTCCAGATTATCAAAACCTACACTACCTATAAAGAACCAGGAGGTATGTTTTTTAAAAAAAACTCACTTGTGGTGGTATTTAAGTTAATTTGGTGGGCGGTTTTTACATGTTAACTGCCATAAGGACTTATACATTTCAATTTGGTGCTCTTTTGTTTCGTAGAGTCTCCTGAACATGAAAAGTAAAAAAACTCTTTATATCTGGTATTGCACTCCAAAAAAATCAAAACTTTTAGCAACAGTAATATTTTTTAGCATATACATAAAGGGCATGTGCACCCCCAAAACTATAATCTAACCCACTACTGGCCCCATTCTGTAGTGTAATAAAATCCTTACCTCTCAGCCAATCACAGATGTGGCTGCCGGTCCAGCAGTTTCATGCAAGCAGAGGGCCGGGACAGTACGCTGGAGGAAAGAGGTAAGGTAAGTAATGATTGGGGGAGTTTCTGTAAAAAGTAATATAGCGGTTGGGGCTGGGGGAGGAAGCCCTACACTATATCAAAATAAAGGATGGACATGGCCTTTAAGGGACACAAAAGTGAAAAATATGACTTGGCCTTATCCTTTTCTATATTTTTACACCTTGTAGAAACTTTATCCCTTTCTGCTCCCAGTGTGCCCTTTCATTATATTTCCTCATGTTCTGTTATAGGCTTGTAGAGCTTAAGTTCCTTGTCCGTCCTGATAGTTTAATTTTGACAGTCACATGATGTGCTGTGTAAGAAAAGAAAGAAAAAAATCGTTCTTTCTGAAGCTAGTTACAGACCTGCAACCATTAGATGTCCTTTTCAGGCTTGTGGCTAGCTTTAAAAAAATATTTAGAAGTGGGGCCTATGATACAGGTGATAATAATCTGTCCCACCAGTGCGCATGCTCCAGACTAAAGGTGCCCATACATCTATAAGATTTTAATACCCGGCCCGACCGAGCGTCACCCGATGTCATCGATGCTGCCGGAACCGCTTCTCCCGATCTTATATTCGGCCGACATGCGATCGCAAAATCCCATTCATTTTGCGATTGCATGTCGGTCGAATGTAAGATCGGGAGAAGCGGTTCCGGCAGGATCGAAGGAACATCAGGTGAGCGCTCGGTCGGGTAAGTAAAATCTTATAAATGTATGGGCACCTTAAAGGTGGCCATACATCTATGAGATATTACTTACCCGACCGAGCACTCACGCGCTGTTCATCGCAAGCAAGATACTTTTAAAGATTTTATAAACAATTCAGTGGACAACTTGCAGTGCAGCCACCCTACTTAAGGAGACATTCCCTACCACACCATAGCACGGAAGTAACCCAATCTACTATTATTTATAATGGATTTGTGTTTAAAATTTAAAAGCAAATAACTAATTCTATAATGGAGATATGTACTAATAAAACTATTTGCAGATTCACCTACCTTCTCATTACAGTAATGGGTAAACCAAATGAAGAAGGAATACATAAAGATATACTTTCCGACCTATAAGCAAAGTCAATGGAGGAAATAAGGCATAGAAATACTGTGCGATATAAACAAAATTGTATAAAATACCTCATTTGCTTTTCTCATTTTCAAAAAAAGGTTCTAAAATATTTCTCAAAAATGGATTTTAAAAATGAACAACTATTTAAATAGGAAAGAGAAAACTAAAAAATAAAACAGTGAAAGTCCCCACAGCTGTTCTCTAACTGAAGACAATCATAAGGCTGTCATTCTTACTTATCAGCTTTTACAGTTTATCTGATAACATCTTCTGCTTTGGTCAAGTGCAGGGGTAAAGAGGAAAAGAATAAGAATTGTGCTCTAAATTCCCATTGGGCTAGCCTCAGGGGGTGTGCATACTAATAAAGTACATATCACCCTTTACACTGGGCCAAGGTGTCCGAACAGTGATTTTATTGGAGCCCAAGTTATTATTAGGGCTAGTATTTTCTGATTTTCATTTACTTCTCCTATAAAGGAGAAACAAACACATCACTTTATTAGTAATACCTGGTCTCCTACCGTACAAGCACTAATAACATTATAATAAAATCTAAGTGTTAAATCAGTTATGGATTGATAATCTTTGTTATAACAATAGTAAATATATCCTTCTGAACGGATTGGCTGAACGGATTTTGATGGGGGGTGGCTTATTTTAAAGATAGAATTGTGGCCAATAACGTAAAATTTGAGTTTTTGGGGTGGACATACCCTTTAAGCAAAAACTGTCCAGACTAAGATCAACATCTAATTTAATTGTCCCTGGACTAAAAAAACTAAATGGTTTAGACGGCATTAAACATAAAAAGGAAAGCTGTTAACATTTCTATGTGTCATATTCAGAGCATGTTAAGATTTTGCGGTTATTCATAAAAAAATGGCTGCATTTAAAAGACGGTATCCCTCATGGGATATATATGTTGGCTATATATGTATAAATGCTCAAAAACTCATCTAAATTACCATGCATTCATTCTTGATATTTCATCAAACAGTAACATGAACAATACAGCTGTAGTTTCAGTGCGTACGGTTACATCTTGTTGAAAGAGTATACACACTGAAAAGAGAGGGAAGTTTAAAACATTTCTTCATTTTCAAAAATGAAAAAAAAAAAAAAAAAGTAGAAAACTGGATATTGTAGTTGTTTGTGATTAGATAAAGTGCACTGTCCATTCCATCTCCATGGAATTGTTAATGTAACCATCAAAGTGTAGCATCACTGTCATTTCTTAGTTACTTTGTGCTACATAGATAGTACAATGTGTTACTATTAGTAGTAGTACTAAAAGTACTAATTTGTTACTATTAGTAGTAGTGCTTTATGTGTTACAGGCACAACAAGTAATGGAGAGGATGAGAAAAAAATTACATAATAATAAAAACATAGGGTTAAAAGAAGATTTATTAAAATAAGAGTCTAACAAGAAAAAGGTAATTTGTGTTTAAATGTGGAGAAAAACAAAAACAAATAAACATGCTAAAAAGACATTACAAAAAATTAAAATGCATATGCATACGACAGCTTCTATCATATAATCACAGCTTATAATGAAAATGTATTAAATTTGTGTAATTTCCTAGCAATACCTCTGAATAATGCAAGAAGGAAACCATAATTCTGTGCAAGACAAAGGCGCAATGCAGGGTCGGCATATAAAAGTTTACGTAACAGCACCAAGCACGGCATAATTATGCACTCTATCTCCTGTAATGAAAACATTTTATATCATATAAATAAATCTTTTTAGAAATACCATTTTATTCATTTTCACATGAAATAAAAAGGAATAATGTATAATAACAGTTGCTCAACATACAACAATACATGGAACTACTTTTGGTTTAACTAATTAGTTCTAGGGAACAAAACAACTACAAAGGGGAAGTTTAAAGCAAGCTTTTCTACAAATAAAAAAATGCATTAAGCAGGAAATATACCAACCAAAAAATAAATTAAGTGATTTAAAAAAAAAAAAAAAAAAAGCATTGTAAGGTAGTCTTAGTAAATTCATTGTTAATTCGGAAACAAGCATTGCACAAACCTTCCCATATTGGTAAACAGATTTATGTAAGTAATGAAGCAGTTTGTCCACAACTCCAAGCCGTTTCAGAATGCTATGCATTTTAATATCTAAAAAGACAAAATGAATCCTTACTGAAATTGATAGAGATTTTTTAAATCAAAATTAGATCAGGCCAGTGCTTGCCCAACTTTGTATTTGTATTGCAGATTTTCAAGACATCTTCACTTGATAAAAGTCATTATATCATTTCTATTGTTTATGATATTTTAGATATCCCCAAAGCATGATTACTTTAAAAGGGAACTGTGGTCTCCACACATGTGGCTTTTATTTACCTTTAAAGTGACTCCAGGATCATGCTTCTAGCTTTAGTCTATCCAAAGTTACCGCAGTATAAAATGTGTTATTTCTTCTAATACTGTGATTTGTGACATCACCAGAATTTTGAGGTCTGCCTCCAAATTTAAGGCTGGAGTATGCTTACTGCTAGAAAAGAGCATCATCAGTTGCATCATAAGCCCTGCCCCAAACTTCTAAATAACTTTTAAACCTAGCCAAAGCCTGAAAAGAAAACCGTTTCTTTCCCTAAGGTGTCCAGGTAGAGGAAAGTATAGAGAATGGTTGCAGATATAAAACTAGCTTCATAAAAGTTTGATTTTTGGGCGTGGAGCTTTTTACACAGAACATCATGTGACTGTCACAGAATATCATACAGACAGGACAGACCAGGAACTGTAACTTTACAAGCCTCTAAATTAAGATTCAGAGAAGCTAGAGACATCTTCATTGGCCTGTATGAAAGGCTTGATAGAGTTGTTCCGTTAATTATAGCATGTGTATAGAGACCACGGTTACCCTTTAAGTCCTGAACTGAGACTTTGTTTTTCTACATGTTTCTTGTTTTTTTTACATTTTTATCGGCTCATTATGATTCAATTTGATAGTAAGCCACTTAATCAGGCAACCTACAGGAAGATTCAATATGTTCCTGTGGCGTTACTTACGTTTGTGCATTCCAATGATAAAATATGAGACGTAAGCAAAATTATGTCTGGAATTGCATCGATGGATCGTGTAAAGGTAAGAGGCGACATATACAGTCCCATAGAGAACCATGTTTAGTTTCACATTACAAAGTAGCACTAAACTTAACGTAAGTGGTTTTGTATCGGTAGCACAGTGCTATCTCCAAAAACATTTGGAAATGTCGCTGTGCCCTAAAATCTGTGTGAAACACACGTTAACCAGATATTACTTCAGGTTAATGTGGGTTTTACCTGGGTTTTGGCCATATTTCTCCCAGCTAATGTTTTTAAAATATATTTTTGTATGTGTGCGTTAAAGACATAGTAAATATCTAAAACTGAATAAGGGAATCATAGAAACATAAAATACACAAAAACTAGAGGTATAAGAGGGGAGGAGAAAACAGAATTAAGGTGGCCTGTCTGTTAAAGCCTTTTTATAGCTAGTTACAATAGGAGTCGAAAATGCAAGCAGGGGTCCCCAATCATTTTAAATGTATTCAGACAATTAACAGCAATTTAAGCTTCTTTCTTCCAAGCTAACACATTATTAATTACATATTATCAGCTTACTTTGTGCCATAACTGCCATCTGTTCTGCTGCAGATTTCTTCAGTGTAATATCCAGTGTCTCGGAGGTAAATATTTCGGAGACTTTTTCAACTGTATCTTCCTATAAAAATACAAACACACAACAATAATGTAACTTATCAAAACTAATTTTGATGTAAGATTTTTTCCAGTAACAAATTAAACAGTCCAACGATACAAAGGACTAGTACAATATAACACCATTAATAGAAAAAAATGACGTGATGTGGCCATACACTTAACAATAGTATTGGACTGATAATACCAGTAATATTCTGTCACCCATGCCCGACAAACAGACCAATTTTGTTTGTTCAATTTGGTCCTCAGCCCTTACACAATAGGATTATTGCATGAAATTGTTTGAGGGAATCTTAAGGTGTCCACCTTTACTTACAGTATATAAGGATATATAGAGTGTGCCTGTGTGGCCGAATTATGAAAATTAAATGTATGTTTTATTAAATGTTATTTAGAAACAAACAACTGTAGTGAAAGCAATAAATAATATAAACAAATAAAAGGACAATATATCACCATACCCACCACCCAATCCTTCTAATGTACCCAAAACTTTAGGTACTCACTTCTGGGGTTATTAAATGACCAAAACACTCAGAAAAAGATCCCTTGCCTGCTTTGGTTCCACCCCCTTCCTTTAGTCAAAAACATGGCCAATAGGTAGATATCCTGTAAGGTACATGCTCTGTAAGAAGCATATCATCCTATAGGACCAGCCCCAGAAAGACTGAAGTGCAGAGCTGGAGAAGACTGGGGAGTTCTACTTTCTGTAAGTATTTTGGGTAATCTAATGTACCCCAAGGCAGAATTTATGTTGACAAGACGGGGTACCAAACAAATACAAAAAAAACAGGTACCTTAAAAATGGCCTTTTCATTCTCATCCAGTTTTAGGTCAATTGGTTGTTCAATAATAAATATGCTAACTGCATCAGAGAGGATACTTCCTTGAAGTGAAGGTCTCTTACAGCTTGACTCATCTTCATTCATTAAGTGAACTGCTAACCATTTAATAGCTAAGGAGCGAATTCTATAGAAAATGTAAGGGAGGGGGAAAAACGTTTAGTGGTATAAGTGCTGAATGTATCTTATTAGACAGTAAGCCCGATGCATCTTTTAATCATGCCTTCTTTAGAAACAAAATCAAAGAAAAAAGCCCCATAATGCCGCTTATTGTTAGTTATTTAATCCTTTTGCTTACCATAACAAAAGCTTTATATTTTGTACTTTATACTTGTAAGGTACTTCCTTTAATGTAGTCATTTTCTAGCCACACATTTGATCAATAAAAGTCTGATCCCATTAACGGTTTATAGTATTATTTGTACCTAGCTTGACATCCGTTCTTTCTGTGGGGCATTCCGGACTTTGCTCATGCTGCCCTTCTGCTCTGGAACTCCATTCCTCCGTCTGTCCATCATTCACCATTCCTTAATACCTTCAAACATAACCTTAAAAACCCACCTCTTCAGGCAAGCATATAACCTGGCTTAGACATTACCCCTCTTACTACCCAATTTGATCCAAACCGCACTTTCACACTACACTGCCATTCTATTTACTACCGATTCCTGTCACCTTATGTCTCCCCCCATTTCCTCTTAAGCTTTCTGAGCAGGGCAGTCTTTCCTATTGTATCATGGTATTGCTGTAAGTAACTCATCACTGTGTGCTTATATCATGTATTAGCTGCATATGTAATATGTATGACTTAGTATAATCTGTATTACTCTGTATGTAATGTATGACTATGCAATTGCAAAGCGCCACGGAAGATGTTGGTGCTATATAAATTAATAATAATAATAATATTAAGAATACAATACAGATATTGTGGATTGAGACCCTATTATTATCAAATCCAAGTGTGTGAAAGAACAATAATGGTGACATATTTATTAGCAGCAAACTAACACACAACTTGTTTAGGGTGACATGCACCATTATCAAGTGTATATAGTGCTAATAGTGCTGACAGCACTATAAGAACTCATCAGTCCTTGGATTAACCCTGACAAAATGAAAATACTGCCACAATCAGGCAGTATTATTTTTTTTATGAAAGGGCATGTCCACCATCACTATCATGTAAAGCTACCCCTAAAACAAGTTTACCTATTAATAACCTTTACTAAAATTCCTTCTATCTCTGCTGACTCTTCTGCAGATTCAGGAAAGGTAGACAATGATTGCCAGCATCCCCGACAGTCAATGACTGAAACACACTGGAGTAGCAGAGGAAGAATCCACAGGCTAGCAAGGTTTTGGGCAGTGTAAATTTGTGTTGGGGGGAGCTTAAAATGGAATTAAAAGTTTGTTGTTAGGGTTGACATGCACTTTAAGTAGTGTTAATTTCACTGTATTTATTTTTTCCTCCAGACTGCTCCACAATTTTTCCAAAAAAACATTTCCATGGCAGCAAAAATGTATGTATTATTTTGAAAAGATGTAATAATATACGAATGCTGATCATTTAAAAAAAACAAAAAAAAAAACTGGATCTGTGTAACCATTTACTAACAGCTCAGGGCATACTAATTAAATAGATTAATGCACACTTTAAAATAGTTTAAAATACACTCTGAACACTTGTCTTTAGTTATGTTAACTCTCCAAAAGCCCCTAGAATTTATTCCCACGGGGGGGGGGGGGGGGGGCGGTGGAGCCGCTCTGCTCTTTTAGTTTTTATTATTAGCTGCAGTGAAACACAAACCCATGTTCAATGCAGTCTGGGAGGCTGACCAGCACTGAATGAAATCTGTTCATACCAGAGGTCCTTCCCACTGGCTAACCTGTAAAACATGACTACATGGAAGCATCACATGAAAAAATAAGGGAACCTCTACCTAGAAAAGTGCATGGTTTTCAGTAGTAAATGACATTACTATCTTAATACAAGTAGATCTTTTTAGGAGTTACTAATACAGGCAAATTATTAAGCTTTTTTAGCAGTGTTTTTTAAGAATCTAAGGTAGATGTTTTTGTTAAACTTTAAAATAAAGCTTACTTACGTTTTCTTTTTTGAAAAAAGTTGCCGTAAAGCTGCCCTAAATGCTGTAGTTTTAGGTAGAACACTGTCTCCATTTGGCAAAGTTTCACAAAGGGTCAAGATTGATGCACCAAGAACATCTTCTGTGTCTGCAAAACCCTATAAAAATGTAATGCAAAAAGTATTTACTGACTTTCAGCATGCCCTAATTTTTAAAAAACATTTTGCCGACCCTTTTTCATGGTTATTCTCAGTTGGTTGCATCACTCCTATCGATGTTTATAGGGTGCAACATACTAAGCTAGGCCAGACAGTTGGTGTTCCCCAAAAAAGGAGAATTTCTAACATTTTAACTATATCCAGTTTGAGCTTTCATAGGGTGAGAAATCACCAGAATTAAAATGCAAATTAGCCTTTACCACTGCATTACATGTATTATGTTTGTGGAGGGGGAAAGGATCATTATATTAATACAATGTATGTAATTTTTAAAAATGTGTTAGCAGCTGTTCATATTTGTTTTTTTACAGGGATACTGCAGATTTGTTAAAAAATTAAAACGTACTAGATACCTGTAGAACAGGAATGACTGGATAGACAGCTTCAATAAATGTATTCCAAGTTAGGTCTGTCATCACAAGGCGTCCTTTTAGTAAATATGTGAGAATGGTCTTTGCATGAATGCATATCTGCAAAGAGGAAAAGGGGAGGAGGAAAATTCAAATGCTGGAGATAAACTAATAATGATTATTCTATATATGAACTCCTAGGCTATGTTAGGAATCTTTATGCTACTTTCAGAGGAGTGGCATCTTGGCATTCAAAAGGCAAGCAGATATAGCCCAAGTAACCACTAACTTGTTTTTCAACTAGTCACTCTGTGTATCTCATTCAGTTTTGATGTAAAGTTTAATGTTATACAGATGCTCTTCATATGTCAGCTTATATGTACTGTACCTTCAGCATGTGGGAAAAAACATTACATTTTTTTTTAAAAAATGAATTTTTAAAAATCATTCATTGGGCATGCTTTCCCACCCTTAAAACTTTTAAAGAGAGAACAAACTAAAAAAATTTTTTAGTTGCTAGAATACTACAATATTGCCTCCCAGTTTGCAATAATACAAATAATTCATTACTTGGATGATTTATGTCCCATACAATCTTGCCAGCCCGCTTTCTTGCACGTTTAACACACTTCTTGTAATGAAGGTAGAGTAATTCCAATATACTTCTCAGCAGTTTTTACTACCTTCCTCAAGATTCCAATATCCTTAACCTTAATAGATTCTAGGGGGCAAGGCTACAGGTTTTATCTGCTGTGCACTAGAGAAAATGTAAAGTGTGCCGAGACCACTTAAGACTTCCACCAAAACAAAGTGGTGGATTATGCGCATTGTATACAAAATCCTTCTCTTAATATTTAAATCCCTTTGCTCTGCTGCTCCTCCTTATATTTCCTCTCTAGTCTCCCCATATGTTCCTGCCCGTACCATCCGCTCATCGTAGAACCAGCTCCTGTACAGACCCCCCACTCGGACTGCTTCCTCTCACCTTAAACCTTTCTCTCCTGTAGCTCCCATCCTTTGGAATTCTGTTCCCCTCTCTCTACATCAAGAAACCTCAATCAGCAGGTTTAAATCTAGCAGGTTTATACATACATATGGGAGCTAACCCCTAGTAGCCACAAGTTAATTTTGATAAATCAACTAACAGTCACTGTAATAGGAGAGGTGAAACACCGCTTGTTGCATCTTTCTAAATGTGCTGTATCTTTTGGGACAATGGATGGTGACTATAGTTCCCCTTTAAAGGGACAATGAAGTGAAAAAAATGACTAGCCTTTTAATACAGCTTCTATATTTTTAGAGCTACAAACAACTTGAATGAGCAGGGGCATTGGTATTATAACCAGATGTAGTGCACAATAGGTAAGCTAAAACTTAATAGTTACAGGAAAAATGTGGTTATGTTGGACAAATACAAATATAATTTGCTGATCCCTACCTTTGGAACTCTCTCCCTCTCGCTTCGCTTGGTGACACCCATTAATACTTTCAAATCTAGACTGTTATCCTACCTTTCTGAGCATCAGCACAACAAATGATTGTTAGCTCTTTTAAACACTTTGTACCCATCCCCTCACACGTATCTGTATGTTGTCCCACCCACTTAGATAGTAAGCTCTTTGGGGCAGGGATCTCATTCCTATTGTGTCAAGGCATGCTGCACTTATCAATTTATATTGATTATTTATACAAAATTTATATGTATATATGCTTTCTTAACCGACGTATGAAATTGTATTTAATTTTTATTTACCTGTATAATTGCTTGCACTTATCCCCTTGGTTATATATTCTGTATTTTATAAATGTACAGCGCTGTGTACCCAAGTGGCGCTTTATAAATAAAATTATACATACATACATACATACATACATAGAGATCTGGAGCTGCAATATCTATAGAAATAACCAGCTCTTCCTAAAGCAGTTAAATAATATTCTATTATATATGAATTATATAAGGGATAATGCGCCCCTTACAGTGTAATATAAGGCTATTATGCCACTGAGGAGTTCCCTGACCATATAAAAGCATGAGGCCGTAGGCCGAGTGCTTTTATACAGGTCAGGGAACTCTGAGGTGGCATAATAGCCGTATATTACACTGTAAGGGGCGAATTATTTCTTATAATACACAAGTTTTTATTTTAAATAAGTACAGTGATAATAGCTGGTGAAAAGAATTTATTTAACTTTTTTTTTTCCAAAGTTTGGAACATAACATTAAAAAAACATTGTTAAACATTTTAACTATTTAAAATCTTTATCTTAGATATATGTTTAAACATTAATTGTTCAAATGTTAATAGTAATTTAGTCAGAATCAGATGTTTGTTTTAGGTTTATTTCACTTGTTTTAGTTTTATAAGCTTTATGTTTACCCGTTTGTTAATTTTGGTTTATTCCATTTTGTTCGTGCCTCTTTGTTTGCATAATGCGTGTGCGCGCCCGGCTGCTCCGAGCGCGCCCGCCTATTACTTTGGTATTGATTTCCTCATGTGCCGTAATGAATGGTAATGCGCATGCGCGCCAGGCTGTTCTGTGCCGTGTATGCACGGCTGATCCGTTCCTGTCCAGCTCTTTGTGGAAATTGGTTTTGTGAAATGTTCGATTCCGGGGTGGCTGGATAAGAGGTAGGACACCGATTTTTATGTTATATATAGTGATGGCCCAGTTTGCGGAT
Organism: Hymenochirus boettgeri; assembly: GCA_019447015.1. Classification (NCBI taxonomy): domain Eukaryota; kingdom Metazoa; phylum Chordata; class Amphibia; order Anura; family Pipidae; genus Hymenochirus; species Hymenochirus boettgeri. Next base: position 191,704,131 of record CM033474.1, on the reverse strand, counting down.
CCGAACACGGATCCGCGGCAGATTTACCACGTTCGCGAACGGAGGATATGGCGGGTTTTCCGCCTTCCGAACGTTTCCACATCATGTTTTCGAAAATTTTCGAAATTTTGAGGATTTCTCGTATTTTCCAAAATGCATGAAAATACGTATTTTCGGAAATTTTTGAATTTACGAGGATTTCTCGTAATTTCGAAAACATGTGAAAATACATATTTTCTAAAATTTTCGAAATTCTCATATTTTCGAAAATGAGTGAAATACGTATTTTCGAAAATTTTCGAAATTACGAGGAATTGTCGTAATTTTGAAAACGTGTGAAAATACATATTTTCTAAAATTTTCGAAATTATTTCTCGTATTTTCGAAAATGAGTGAAATACGTATTTTTTTGAAAATTTTCGAAATTATGAGGATTTCTCGTATTTTTGAGGATTTTTTCATTTTAATGGGTTTTAATGGGTCCGCTCGAGCCGGCCTCGAGCAGACCGGATTTTGCGAAGTTCGGACATCTCTAGTTATATTAGGAATGGAGAGCTGCAGTGGCACTAATAATTGAACTAGTCACTTAGTGACATCACTGAGTGATTCTAATAAGGATTCTCGCCACTGCAGCTGTCCATTGAAAGTGCAGAGACTTGTGTATTATATATAGATATATAGTGAATAATGCTCCCCCCCTGCTGTAAAAATTATAGGGATATCGGTCACAGAGGAGTTCTGTGACCATATAAAAGCACAAGGTCGCAGGCCGAGTGCTTATACAGGGCACAGAACTCCGAGGTGACTATTTTACAGGTATATTATTCAATATAATCCACACCTTTCTTTCAGTTTTTCAGATATTACCTGCATGTAGCCCCACAGCCCTATCTTTGATTTATATTCCAGACTGGACACCCCCCCCATGCTTACAGATTCAAAAAAATCGCACATTAACAAATACACTCCACATACCCCCCCAGTCTGGATTCCCATACTCACCCTCCAGCCCTCTTGCTTGAAACACATTCAATGCATAGAGATTTCAGAGTGGCTCTCCCCTTCCCGTCCTTCTTTTTTCATGTAGACAAAACCTTATATCTCCGCAATCTCCTTTTCTCCCTCCGGGTCCATTCAATGTTACAGCCCGGCAATCAGTGTGGAAACACACGCTGTCCTCATTCTCCTTTTAAGTAGGTGAGAAAGAGTAACTGCTTCTGGCTTCATTACAGAAGCACGGGCAAGGCACAGTAAATAAATGGGGGGTAAACTTACTGGTTATAATTGGCGCCCTACCGATTATTAGATTGGAATTAGAATGGCCCGAAAGACATTGATGGAAGAGGTGGATTATAATAATATATTCTCTACTTGCTGTGATTATCATCACAGTTAAAGGAGAACTAAACTTCAGTTTTTTAGATCCTAATGTGAAAGTTTTTCTCCCCAGAACACCTACACGTTGAAAGATTCTTCTCTAGTTATTTGCATTTAGTAGATATGAGTAATAGATTCTGTAAAAAAGGAGGCTTCCATCTTGTTGCCAGTACAACTCATAGCCCATGTTGGCTTCAAAGATCCACGCTCCATGACCCCAGCATTCACTGTCTCTATGTGCAGAGTTTCTAGATCTCTTTCTAGTGAAAGGTAAAGCCTCTAAATGTACCTGGAATCACAGTTGAGTTGCTGGTGGCGCACCATGTAAATGCTGTGTGTTTAGAAACAATCAGACCAAGAAGTCACAAGTTCAAATCCCCTAGCTTACTTATGAAACAATATAACATAGTCTACTGCCTGAGTTAAGTGCTTTTTTTGTTTGTTTGTTTCCATGTTTCTAGAAAATATGAAGTTTCTACATATGTACAATCTTTATATATAGCAGCTCTGTTATTTATGTACCAACTAGTGTGAATTGCTGACAGTCTTCCAGTAGCAATACAAAACAGTGTACTGATTTTACTGACATTTACTTCTATCAATTGAGAGTTCACCTGTGGCGTGTTCTGCTAAAGTGCTGGGTTAGGAAAGAAATCAGACTACTGGAACACAGGTTCGATTCCCCATGTTCCCTTTTTTTGTTTTTATTATGTGTCTAGCAAAAGATAAAGACTCTACATGTACTAGTCCATTACTTATTAGCCTTTGTGGCCTAGTGGTAGAAAGCTTTCTTCTTAGAAAGACACAGAATAGAAGGTTGCTGGTTCGATTCCCCATACTTACTTTTATTTTTTGCTGAAATGTTAAATGTTCTGTTTCTTTCATCCATGCTAGCAAAGACATACACTGCAAAGATTACTTTTCTTTTTTGTATGTAAAGCATAGGAATTTATCATTGTTAGGGACAGGAGCATTTCTAATGTGTTTACACAAAAACCGCACTGGTATCTGTGTTCTATGTCAGAGGGAGGGAACTCTGAGCTGTAACATGATTGGCTGTCAGCTTCCAGGAAGCAAGACTGCAGTTTCCTGTGAAGTGTCCAGCGGACACTTAGATGGGTGTTCCCAGATAAGGTGAATTATGGGAGCTGACGCTTAGTACACACAGGTTATTTTCATAAATCACCCAGCATCCACAGCAAAGGGAGACATGAGACACAGCTTGTTGTTCGTTTGTGAATGTGCTCTCTCTATTGGGACAATGTTGTCTTGGGACTTTAGTTCTCCTTTAACTAATACAGATATCATATTTGCTTAAAGGAATAGTTCACTCAAAAAGTGAACTATATAATTAATGTATTGATTGAAGACCAGGAGGTTAAGGGGCTATTCCTTACCTTCCGTTCTTCAATCAATTCACCAGGAGCATTGGACAAAGAAAGAAGAACCTTACCTTACACATGATCCTCCTCCACAGCAGTGGAAATTCCCGACTGTTTCCTTTTCAGAGTTACTCTGAAACAGGAATCAGTCAGCATTGCGTGTAAGGTAAGTTTCTTCTTTCTCCGTCCATAGCGCCTGGTGAATTGATTGAAGAACAGAAGGTAAGGCATAGCTCCTTAACCTTCTGGTATTCAATCAATACTTTAAAGGAGCAGTTCACTTTTGGATTAAACTAATCCTTTAACTTTTATTATAAAAGTATATTCATTTTCATTCTGTTTTACCATCTATACTGAGAAATCTACTATAAACATTATTATCATAATAATGTGACACTGAGAGAAGACCCGAAAGAATTTAAATATCATGAATGTATATGCATAGGTTACCACAACGGCAAACTACAGGAGTCCGTATCGGAACGTGTTGGGCAAGAGGGAAAATTTCCGTCACCTGCTTCCTTTACTAAAGTAGAGGAAGATGATAACTTTGGACCATATATAGGCTTTTTGAACAATCATTCTCTATAAAGAATATACAGAATGATTGCTCCTTGCACGTTCAGCACATGCCAATATATTGCTACATTTAGTCACATACATTATATACACTACTATACATTTACACACATATATTCTGCTACATACTCAACACATACTTACACTGCTACTCATTTATCCACACAGCTACATACACTGTTACACACTCAAATATATACACACACTTTTATTAAAAATGCACTACACTAGGCTCAGAGGGCCCCCATGACTATCTGCCCTCAGTCATAAAATGCAATGTTGCTAATCAGCTATACAACCATCAAAAGGAACAATAAGCATTGTATCTAAACCCAGTCTCAGCAGCTGCATGGTTAATATTGATAAATACATATGTATGTTTGGCTTAAATAGAAGAGAAAGGGGGAAAAGGAATTGCACAGTTGGAAATGTACATCATATATTTAATAGTTTTGAGTTGAGGAGGTGACATTGCTTGAAGGGCGTGTAGCACATGTTTTCCACTTAGAGAGTAAATATACAAATCTTGTGAAAATGCTACATGTAATTGGCATTGGGGACAATATGTTGATTGCAACTGAATATCACAGCACTTGTGTCACTGATGGGCGTCATGCTGTTCTTGTGTCTCAGAAGCATGTGACGTGAGGGCTCTTTGTGTTGTTAAAGCCTGCCTTCATTCTGTTGCGCTGTGAGCTGTGTATTTTTATAAAAAACATGCTCTGCTTTTTTTTGGCACATTAGATAGCAGTATGTCACTTTGCACTTTATCCTTGCTCAAAGGTCACTTTATACTGACTATTAGATCTCAATCAATAAAGTTTTTTATTCCAGTCTGAATTGAAAGTTCCATGACATCCTTATTCTTTTTGTTGTAACTGTCTGTGAAGTGTGTGATATGTGGACAGTGTGTGCTTGGTGCTAAAGTCCAGGTAATGCATGTAGTCCATACCCCCAACCGTCCCAGGTTTGATTGGGTGGATGAGGGAATAATCTGCAATGTTGCAGTGGGCAGCGCATGGCATTCTAGGGTGTGGACCGTCTAGGGCTGTGTCTGAGATGTTGTGGTGTCAAGGAGGTGTGAAAGTGACATTTGGTGTTGTAGGTGAAATTTTGGGGGCATGGCCACGCTGTTTAAAAGCATGGGCGAGGTGTTTGGGGGGGGTGTCTGTGATGCTTGGGGGCATGGACATGATGTTTGAGGAGATCAGCCTGATTGGGGGCATACCCGTGATGTTTGGGAGTGTGGCCATGATGTATGGGGGCGGGCCGCAAAATCTTTTATTTTGGGGGGTGTGTGTAACCACAATATCTGGGGGCATGGTCACAACATTAGGGGACATGGTTGCGATGTCTGGGGGCATGTCAGTTATCTTTGGGGGTATGATTGTGACCGTGATGTTTGGGGGAGTGGCCGTGACAGAAATATCTGGGTGTGTGGTCACGCCATTTAGGGGCGTGGTTGCAATTTTGGGGCATGGCAGTTTTCTTTAAGGGCTTGGCCTTGACAGTTGGGGTATGGCCGTGACCATGATGTTGTTTTCCATTGCTACAGCACATTCCAGGAGCCTCTGCTTTAAATTTGCATAACAATGACCGCAAATGTGGTTCATATCACTGATAGCAACATAGTCTTTCCAGGGTTCATATTTGAAACCTTCTAGTAGCAAAATGTAATGTCTTACAGACCTTAAGCAAAAGGTCTTGTTCCCTCTGTTGTAGAAGCCGGGTGTGAGGATGTTGTTCTGTGTCAGCAGCTCTCCAAGTTGTGTAGTCGTACGCTATTGTTACACTGTAATTGTGTCACTGAACTGGATTCTTTGTGCGCTGCCTGACTTCAACAACACAGAGAATTGGGGCATCACACTCTGCAAGTGACGTACAAGCTTTTTGTTGTAAAGCTTGGAATTTATAGGCTTCAGCCCTTTCAGAGGACGTCGCCGTTATTTGGATGCACTCGGCTGTAGCTGTGAGGTGAGCACACACACACGTATATATTACAATATATAATCAGGGGCACCCGGTATTGTCCTTAAGATATATTGGTATTGACCATGTCCCTTAAGGGGTAGATATTGGTCTAAGTTACTCCTTCAAAGAGAGATGTATTGGATAAAAACACTAAATTCTATCAGTCCAAACGGCCTTAATGAATATATCTCTTCTAAATGTTTTTTAAGTGAACTTTATAGATACATCTCTTAATGCGACAGTCAAACAATAAAAATATGCGTGACTTTTAGAAAATCCCTCAGCCCATATTCTGACTTTTAAAGATTTTATCAGGTTTACTATTCCCTCACTATATTTATTATCATTTTAAGATTTATTAATATATAAAGGTCTTTTATAAATTACACACATATGATATATTGTACACGGTTGATGGTTTGTAAAAATAATTTATTCAGTTGATATATCTGTTGTATTCAATTAGATCAACTGGACTTGAAGTTTGATCTAATTGAATACAACAGATATACGGTACCATGACCTGGATGAATGAGAACCTTCACAAGCATATTCAGTTGATAATGTGATGTCACAGGAAATGATGCGATCATCATGTATTTATTTGCATCACTGCACTGTTTTTTCCCTTTAATCACTAGGTTTGACAAAGGCTCAGAACCAGGAGCCAAAATGTTGCCTGTTTAAATGCACAGCCAATAAAGGGCAGTTTGTTTTGGAAAATCCCCTGAGTGCATTGGACTTCTTGGTTTGGATAGTAGAAGCACTTCTTAGGCTAAATTCTAACTACATTTTGCAGAAATGTTACTGATCTGGTCAAACATTAATATAAACATAGTAAAGATAATCAATGCACATTCCTAGGCCCCATACAATATCATATTATCTGCACACTGGCATACTTTATAAACAAAGGGGTTTTAGTATACATTACTGTGATCACATGAATGAAAAGCCTTCCAACCACGTCAAGGTAAGCCCAGTCTGGAAGGTCCTAACTTCTAACCTTTTTTTACTTCAATTACCATTAGCAAACTTTTGCATTTCTCATACTTGTGCACTGGATCAATATAGCAGGCTCTCACTTCCCCCCGGCTCTTTTAAAAATGAGGGAAGAGGATGTATGTATGTATGTATGTATCTATATATATATATCTATATCTATATATATATATATTGTGGGATCGTCGTGTCTGTGGTGTCACGATTCCTTAAGAAAGAGACAGCAGACTTTGTAACCATAAACAGTTGCAGGCTCCTGCCTGTAGTTTATTAAATGGTAAACTAAAGAAACTGAACAGAAATCCCAGCTCTTCTGAGCGTCAAGCACACAGTTTCTTTACTGGTAAAATAACAGTCTTTTACAGTATAAATCAGACAGTCTTTGCATTACCAAAACAAAAAAACCCTATTTGACTGCTTGTCTTAAATCAATAGAACCAGAGCCTGCTAGCAGAGCTGCACTCCCTCCAGGATTTTCTCCAGAGCAAAAACCACACACAACCACACCCAGGCTGTCTGCTAAATAGTCCACCTGTGGACTTAACTGGCTAAGAATCCCACCCACTCTTCCTAGCCAGACTCCAGGGCCCTGCTAACTGGGTAAATTAAACACCTCACTACAGAACTCCATTTTAACTTCCCCTGGAGCCTCAGCGAAGCCATAACTGCAGCCTGGGTGGTATATACACTCCATCTACAACTACTCCTTTAGCAAGACAGTTTCCCTTGTCACAATATCTATATCTATATGTCTCTCTTTAAAGAAAAAAAAAAAAAAACTACCGTGGGAAGGTGATAGTAAGAAATTTTTTTTACTGCAGATTAAGGCAAAGTGGTGCCAAACTTTGCCCATGTAATTCATTTGCAGCAGTCAATCATTTATTACCTTTAACATAGGTTACTGCAGTTAAATAACTTCTAATTGGTTGCAGCAGATTAATTGCACAGACAAATTTTTACACCTTATATTGCAGCTGCCCCCATATTTCTCTGTTACAAGGTCACTGCAAGAAAATAGTTAAAGCTAAGGTTTATGGTACATTTCTGTTGCTAGTACAAATTTTATATCATAACATATACACAAAGAATGTTTGAATAATGTTTACATTTTAATTTGATACACAGTACTGTAGGTGCAGTTTGGTATGATACATTTAGGTACATCTTGATGGTAGTAGTGGCTACCCATCCACTACCCAGTAGTGGATCTTAAAGATTTTGGATCTTTAATGGACAATTCAATGACTATTGATATTGGTGGACAATGACATACTGTACACTATTGGGGTGAGAGGCAGGCTTTGTGGTGTGATTTAAACGAGTTGTAACACACTCTATGCTTCAGTTAATCAATGTATTGCCTGAAACATGTCACAATACAGGTGTACTCTTCCTCCTTTGAAGTTTAAGTATATCATTGCTTAGCAGTGGATGGAGACCCCAGAAAAGTATATATAAGAGCAAAGAGCATATCACTTTGCTGTTGAGAAATTTTCCCGAGAAAGGCGCATTACCATTTTGTTAAACTAAGCAATAAACCAGACAAAGTGTTTTTTTGGTTTTTTTTAAAAAAAGTAAAAAAAAAAAATATATATATATATATATATATATATAAGTGTCTCTTAAAGGGCATGTCCACCCCCCTAAACCAACTTTGGGGGTAAGGTAGGTAACCCCTATCCAGCCCCAACCGCCGCAACATTTTTCCTAAAAAGTACCCCTAATTCTACTTACACTGCCTTCTCTCCCACGGCGCTCCATTCCAGCCTCCTCCTTGCAAGCAGGGGCTCAGAGGCAGCCAATCACAGACACAATGGAGGTCACTAGAAACGCTGCAGGAAAGAAGGCTCTGTAAGTACGGATCGGGGGATTTTTAAAAAAATATTGCAGTGGTTAGGTGTGGGCAGGGGTTACTTACCTTCCCCCCCAAAGGATTATATGCTAGGTAAGCATCAAACTTCCGATTTCAAAAACCTGTGAACGTCCGGGACTCTCAAAATCAGGATTGCCAAATGGCCGACCAACGGCTCAACCCAGGTCCCACAGCTCAACCCAGGACCCCCTCCCGGGTCCTTAGAAGGACCATTCTGGCCCTTACCAAGGCCCTTTGGGGCTTAAGGGGTCCTGCAGCTCAAACTGGGACCCCCTCCCCGGCACTTATAAGTGCCCTTGTGGCCCTTGGAAGGGCCCATTGGCGGCCACAGTGACATCGCCCGGTATTGGCAATATCAGTGGAGTTGCTATCGCCGGCTGAGAAGAAAGAAGACGTCGGATCAAGATGTCGGTGGTGTCACTGGCGGCTGCAGTGACAGAATCAGGTGACATCAGAGGCCCTGGTGTCGCCAAATGAAAGAAAGAAGACACACCCCCAAGGGCTCTTTTAAGAGACAATGGGGGTTCTGGTTTCGAGCTGCAAGACCTCCAACAAGGGCACTTCAAAGTGCCGGGGAGGGGGGTCTCAGTTCGAGCTGCAGGACCCCTTAAGCGCCTTTTTAAGGGCCCTTCCAAAGGCCACAATGGTCCTTCTAAGGACCCAGAGATTGGACCCGGCAATCCTTTGGGATTACCGGCCGTTTGGGGGTTTTCGGAATCGGCCATTCAAGGCTTACCGAACGTTTGGAAATCCTTGTACATTTAGGGGCTGTTTAGGTGTTTTAAACATAGCAATTAAGGTTGGGGGGACTGAAGCCGCCAATGGGATCCAGAGGGGGGGGGGGGAGAGCTACACTGCGCATGCTCTGAGGAGCAGGAAGAGGCCGATACGGAAGACACACAGACAGGATCCTAATCTTTAGTTTCCTGGACTTTTATCAGGCCCTGCAGGAAAACCATAGGAGCAGAAAAGAAAGCCAGGGATCTTTTAAGACTAAATAGTGGGGCAAATTTTAGTTGAGGGGGTGGATATCAAAGTTGTATTTTCCCTTTATCTTGTTTTCCTGGTCATTTCTAAATAATAGGTTTCATCAAGTTTTTTATTTCAGTGTAAATCACCACAAGCCCATCCATACTCAACCTCCCCTCCACCCCACACACACACACACCACAACATACCTCATTGTTTGAATCTTGCAATCCAAATGATGATATTTCATACAGCACTTTTTGCTGAAGAAGGAAATGTATGCCTTGGCATACTGATGACACAGGCTTAGTCACATTCTGTATTCCTAAATATTCCTAAAAGAAATTAAGTGATATATAAAAATGTATAACCCTACTGTTAATTGCAGAGAAGGAAATGACTGTAGTCTCTGCAGCTCCATTTCAGGTGCTTTTAATAAGTCAATTACAACTAAACATCAATGCAGTCTGCAGCATGCATCAGAAAAGTGACAATACAGAGAAAATTATTTTGCCTCATATTAATCTATAGAGGTGTGTGTGTGTTACTGCATGCCTTCAAGCCAGTACTTGATATGCTCAGGCTCAATATCCCCCCTCTCTCTCAACCGACACCTTCTTCCATCTGACCAGACTTTCTATGAGGACAAGCATGCTTAGAAATCACTATATGGCAGCATTGGGAGAGGACATTTTCCATAATGTAATTTACACATACCAACTGTCACCATTCCAATTATAGCTAAACTGCACACAGCAAAAAAGAGTTTATGATAAGCTAAATAATTGACAGCTGAAATGTAAAATGGTTCAGATTGGATATCTAAAGAAATAGGGGACAGATCAACAAAAATGGTACAGTGATAGTTGTGAAGAATTGTGGTTTCCAGTAATGGGCAATTAAAAAAAACATTTTTTTCCAGTATTGATGCTCTTTAATTCTTTAAAGTTACATATATGGGTAAAGAATTGAAGGTTTTCCAACTTGCATCAGCATTGTTCATTAATCCACCAGATAATGCAGACGGAAGTCACCACACACATTGCATTGCTGTCTGAAGGGAACGTTCTTTGAAAATCCATTGGCCACTTGGCTCAAAAGTATCCAACTTGTGTGTTTACATTTTAAACTGTTGTTTAAAAGTTTTGCAGATTTTAATTTCTTACCTTTACAATTTCTAGAGAACATTTATAAGCTTCTGCTTTTACTAAAGGCATCCAATGAGACATCACTGACAGGAGAACTTTTTGACTCTCTTCTCGAAGTACAGGGCCACTCTGTTCAAATTTATAACTATTTATGGGGAAGTGAAGTGAAGAATTTACCACTAAAGGTGAGATCATGAGAATGACAAAACAAGAAACTCTTGTTACATGGTATTGCCTGACCTCTGCTGGCTACAATATAAATTGCATTTTGTCTACAAAACTTACAACATGCTTCTCCAAAATATATTTAAGATTCTGTTACCCAGTTTTTCTTATTAAACAGGGCTGCTGTATAATGTGAGGTTTATAACTGCTTGAACATCTGAATCTTGCTTTATATGCTTATAATGCTTAATACAAAGATACATCGGAGTCAATTGCAGATTAATTGAAGCAGACCATTTGCTAGGAAGAACATTAAAATAGCTGTTATATACATAGTATATGAACAATGCTATAAACAACAATATAACAAACTTTTGCTCTAAATTTTTACTGCTGCAAATAATGAACAGGGGTGTTAAATTGGTTAAACATTGTAACAATTACCCCACATAAAATAAGAATCCCACTCTTAATGTTTGATCTATTACTTACATTTCTGAACAAATGCCAATACATTTCTGAACCAACGGTAAATGTTTATGAAAGGGAAGGCTAGAAAGTGCCTTTTCAGCCAGTTCCAACAGTTCCAAAAACACCTCTGTTCCCTAAATTAAGTAAACATAACATTAGATGGCTCTTTTAACTACTTAAAAAAATAGTAAAAATCCCCTGCGCATGCCAGAGTCCTCCAGGAGGACAAGGAAGGGGCAGATAAGGTTTTACACACAAAAAGGTTTCTAACTCTTCAGTTTCCTGGACATTGACTAGACATTGCAGGCCAACCATAAGGAGCAGAGGAGAAAGGTAATTTTTTTTTTTTTTTTTAACACTTCACAGTGGGGCCAGCCGAGGATTAGATTTTAGATTTGGGGATGGACATGTGCTTTAATGCATATTTTCACAAATGCCACCTTGATGGGAGAATTAAAGGAGAACTATAGTGCATATAAAGTTGTTTTTTTTTTTTTTAAACAGTTAAAATGTGAAGTACTTGGGGGAAGAAATTATGATTGATAAATTCCTACCTTCCATTGTCATTTCTGTGGGAATTCCAGCACGAAAAAAAAAAAATGCTTCTGTGAGACTTTATCAGTGCTTCAACACCATCTTAAATACAGAAAAGCCCAGGACACTAACCTGGCAGATGAACTGTATGTGCTGGTGCTTCTCAACAAAATTATATTGGGAGGTAGGAATAATCAAAAAAAACTACCCTGCTCCACTTTTTTCCCCCTTTCTTTCATTTTTAAAAAGTACATTTTTATAGTAGAGTTCTCCTTACATCAGAGAGAGAAAAATAAAAGTAATAAAATAAACATATTGCTAGGTTATCCAAACATTTTATTAATTCTTAACTTTCGTTTATTAATTGACTTTATATGTTGCACACAAAAGAAAAAGTAGGTAAATCATTAAAAACATCCCATTCCATAATAACAGATACAAAAACATATAAATACCTCTTTCTTGGAATACAACATAAAAGATGTTGCACATTCAATCGAGTATGCTGTCTCTGAGGACTGTTTGTAAATGGCATAGTCCTCAGAATTCAGTTGCTCCATAAAAGCAATAACTGTTTCATGAATACTAGTATATGCCATGCGAAATGGTAGGTCGAGAGATAAAAGAAACAACGCATTTATCATACTCCCAGGAAGAACATCACTCGCCTTTTGAAAAAGAAAAAAAAAATGTTTTTAAATTAACTACTCTAGAGCAAGTGATAAACTCTAACTTAAAATCAAACCAGCAATTTTTAAAGTTAAAATATTTAAATAGTGTATTGCAAAAAATACATTAAAAACCCCTTGCAGTCTTATTGTGCATTGCAGTTCCCTAAAGGCCCAATTTAAAAAGCTTGCTCAAGTAAGTTTTCAGCTTCTACTGAATAACATCTATGTGTTTATAATTCCTAGCTGTACTGTAACGTCTTAAGAAATCAAACTCACTAAAGGGAGTCACATTTGTGACTTAATGCGCTTAGCACAGCATGTATTTTCAGTGACTCTAAATATGAGCTGAATATCAACCAATGTATTCTGTCCTCATTATCTTGAAATCACTGGAGTAAAGCTCAATCTTTTTACACAAGCAATTTCTTGCCTGCTTTTGAAAATATAACTACTGCATACTAACCCCTTCAGTTTTGAATGAAAGTAAAGTAAAATCTAATACAAAACTGTTGCACAAATGGTTCTCAGTGACAATATATTGGCAGCAGCGCAAAGAAGTAAAAGTAGTTTTTAGATAGTATGTTTAAGAAAATATCAATTTAAGATGGTATTGTTTCACAGTCCGTAACTAAATATTCCCCCGGGTGCAGCCATTCATTTATAGAAATCAAGGTAGATGTACGGAGTTTGAATTATGACAATCAGGGTTATTCAATAAAAGTTCTTTAAAATGGTGCTAATTTTGCCCCAACCAATCAGATGTTAGCTTTAAATGTTAAATATTATATATACATTATGAGTGATTTAGTATTTTATTTGAATGTTCCTTACTGGAGTGGATAAATCAGAGGGCTGCATTCAACATACGAACAAGCAGAGGGCAGTATAAACCTTTATATTGATTTTTTTTTAATGCTGAAAATTATGTACACAGCATATAAACTTCAGGTCTTAAAAAAAAATCAAAATATAAGACATTAATATGTAAAAAAAAAAAGATAAACTTTTACTAGGATGTACATTTACAGAATTACAGGTACTACTGAAGTAAAATATTAAAAATATTCATTGTACAATAATCTATGCAAAAAGTTAGCAGTGAGCAATCAAAATTAATGCTGATCCTACAAGGCAAAGAAAAAAAACTGGATGAAAATTAAGCAACTTTTTAAAATACAAAATGTAGTTAAAGGAGAACTAAACTAATTTTTTTAAAAAACTAATGTGAGTTTTTCTCCCTAGAACACCTATACATTGTAAGATTCTTCTCTAATAAGTTGCATTTAGTACATGTAAGTAATAGATTCTGTAACTAAAAAGGCTTCTATGTTGTTGCCAGCACAACCCCACAGCCTATGAAGTCACCAAAGAACCACACGCCCTGACCCCAGTATTCACTGTCTATATGCACAATGTGTTTTCTATAAACCAATATGGAAGTCCCTGATAAGACTTTAAAAGCTGCTTGTTACCCTGCAGTTTATTTACCAGTCAGTGTGAGTTGCTGGAAAATAAACTGCAGGGTAACAAGCAGCTTTCAAAGTCTTATCAGGGACTTCCATGTCAATTCGGATCTCTCTAAAGTAAATTAACAGTTGAAAACTATGTCGAACAAATTCATTAAGAGAGGATATAGCCAAAGGTTTATTGAGGACCAAAGAAACAGGGCCATCTTAAAACATAATGGAGGGAGGGGGTTCAATGAAATTAGCAAAAGGAAACACCCCTGTGAGAATATCCCCTATTCTCTACAATACTCCCCATGTAGTGAGAGTATCAAAAGTAGCGTTAGGAGGCATTGGGAACTACTTACTCACAATTGCTCACTTCCATTTAAAAATTCAATGCCCATCTTCGCATATATGGCGGTCCCAGATCCACTCAAAAAAACACCACTTAGTTGTCCTACAAAAAAATAGGGATGCCATAAGTGCACAGGCTGTCAGGCATGCAGCTATATGGCCCCCATCCTCACACAGGGCGAAGGCTAAAAATTAAATACAAGTTATCATGCCAAAGTACAGATGCCATATATTTCATCAAATGCCCTTGTGGGCTATATTATGTGGGAAAAACCACAACATCATTAAGGGAAAGGATGGCGAACCATCGTTCACCAATCCGCTCTGCCCTGGCTACAGGGACAGATCCAGTGAAGGACAGTAAATATGGGGAGCAGTCGGTGGCCTGCCATTTCAGGGAAAAGGGCCATTCCCTAGCTACATTTAGGTGGATGGCCATTAACCAGGTGGTTGGAGTGGAGAATGTAACAGAAAGGGGTAAACGGTTACTTCAACGTGAGGCCTTTTGGATTAAGAAATTGGGAACATTATCACCAAAGGGCCTCAATGAGCAGCTTATACTGTCCTGTTTTCTTTAGAACTAACAGTAGTTAAAAGGTGACATTATGGGGTTACATATAATATGGGTCGATATAAGATAACATTTTGGTTGTGAGGACACTGAAAGTGACCGGCACTACGAGCAAAGTAATTTGTAAGTTGAGTTGATCCTTATACTATACTGCTAGTGAAATTGCTAACACATGTAATTTTTTTATACTTATGTTAGTTTTTTATATAATTGTTGCGATAACTATATTTCCTTCACAGTATCAGGGTTCTAATGTATTTTTAATAACATTGTTGCATTAGAGTGCCAAATGCTAGAAATTATAGTTACCACTTCGGGTCCTATGTACATGGGGTATCTTATTACTTTAAAATGTTGATAAGTATGTCACACTGTTTTAAATTTTTTTTAATATTAATGCTATTTTATGACATTTAGGTACTGGTGTATGCACTTTGACACTTTATTATATTTATGTATGCCACTTAGGGTTAATGGTGTCCAGATGGGCAGAGCACAGGGGAGGGGTTGGGATCTACTGTTAAATGTCATGTATTTGCTATGATGTCACATCCTGAGGACGGCTGTGATTGCATCGATTGTTTGTGAATAAATGTTAACTTGAAAAAAGACCCACAAGTGCTCCTCTTACCGATAAATATATATATACACTAGCAAAAGTGTGCCTGTTGGTGCACAGTGGAAATGATGTGTGTATGTTTTGCTAGGTAATTATTTTTATTGAAAGCTCGGGGTCATGCTCTCAGTGATACCAACACAAAGTGCACAAACATGCAAGTGATTCGGGATCTGACTGCCTCTCCCTTATGCATATAGCTGTTAAGCTGTAGGGCCAGAGAGAGGCCTTACATGCGTTTAGCCGGTAGGTATTAGAATCTATTCTTAACTTGCTCTCCCTTTCCCCTCCCAGCAAGTATCTAGGGGGAGGCTCAAATGGGATAAGTCTGAAAGTCCACAGCCAATCCCACCACATAACCACATAATATGATCAAACACACACATACTCTCCCATTTCTATTTGACCTGCCAGCTTTTCACATGTTTACAAACTACAACTCCCAGCATTCCTTGGCTGCACAGAATGCTGGGAAATTAATATTTCATACATCCTGGCCCTTTTACCGACTTACAGACATGAAAAGCCCATGCTTTAGCGATTCCTACCCAAGGGTTTGAATATGCACATGTTTGAAAACTACAACTCCCAGCATTCTCTGTTAGCAGTAAGTTTCTTCCTTATGTCCATTGGCTAATGAATGTACTAAGATTCAATACAGTGTTATGATACAGAGCATGGGTGTTGAACTTTTCCCATGTTTAAAAACTACAATTCCCAGCATTCACTGGCTGCACAGAATGCTGGAAATTTTATTTTTCATACATCCTGGAATAAAGCCCTTATACTGACTTACAGACATTAAAAGCCCACGCTTTAGCGATTCCTACCCAAGGGTTTAAATATGCACGTTTTAAAAAACTACAACTCCCAGCATTCTCTGTTAGCAGTAAGTTTCTTCTTTATGTCCACTTCCTGTCTAGCAATCAGAAACTGGATAGTCTCATTACTTTCTATGGAGAGGGGGGAGGGGAGAGTAAATGTGAGAGTCTGAAAAATTTTCTAATTGGCAGTCTTAGCCAATCTTCTAATTGGCTAAGACTGTCACGTTTTACAAACAGCACATAATTGGGTGTAATACAGGAACTTCCTTACACTTCCTGTCTTGTCATGTACAGTGTCTAAGAGAATTTTTTGATTTGCTAACAGTGGAAGATTAGAACCTCATTGGATGTTCGTAAAATTCCACTTCCTTTTAGTGTCCTAATTCCACTTCCTTTTAGAGACCCTGTAGAAATCCTAGAGGTGTGGCTTAACCTCCCATTTTGAGTTTTCCATTCAAACCTAGGGGTTTCAAATAAAATAAGTATACTTTATTAATTGTATATCATTTGTTTTGTAATTCAGTAGTAGGTAGTAGTACTATACTTTGTATCGTGTTATTTCTTATGGTGATTTTGATTAAATAGTGATAATTACACACATATATATAGTCCTTTCCTATGTGTAATACAGTTATATACCCCCACCTAATGGGTTGCCCCTAAAAACTCCATAAAAATATACATTTATTTATATAATATAAGGGATATACGTAGATTGTTTTTGTATTATCTATAGTTATTATACATGCTACTTAGGTACATAAACTTGGATCACTGTAATTTTGCCTATTTAGATTTTAAGTAGAAAAACACAAAAAGAAATTTAGTAGTTTGAGATCTTAAAATTCTGAAGAGATTTGTTAGCATGTAGCCTACAGGACACACCAAACATTGTACTAGAGATTATGATTAGTATTTTTAAATTTGCTGTTAAAAGATATTCTAACATGATTTCCACAATAAGAATTACGCGACTGAACCATATATTTTAAAATAAACAATTGTAAATTTATGGTATTCATGAATTCATAGTATTCTCGAAGATGTTTTGCTAGTGATCCGACTGGCTTTCTCAATGCAGAATGACTTAATTGCTAACAGATTCTTGTACAAGTCATTCTGTATTAGGAAAGCTGATCTAACTGAAAACCACAGATAAACAATGATCTGGATAAAAGAGAACCTTCACAAGTAAACAACTGTAAAATTAACAAGACATGAGCAGGTCTGTAGTGTTACAGGTGCAGAAAGAATGGAAATCAGTCAAACCAGGCCTTTCCCATGAATCAATTGATAAGTCGTTATTCAGGTACCATGTAACCAAGTTCAGTCTCAAATCTTACCACTCAAATACAGCAAAAACCAACATGTAAGATGCAAAGTAATAGATGACACACACATAAAAACCAACAAAAAAACAAACAAACAATAACCGACTTCCAATAACACAAGTGAAATTATTAACAAGAAAGTTACTACCAAAACTATTAGAGCGTATAAATCTTATTAAAGGGCATGTCCACCCCCAAAACTAAAATTTAACACGCTGCTGGCCCCACTGTGTAGTGTTAAAAAAACCTTACCTTTCTCCTCTGCTCCATATGGTTGCCCTGCAGTGCCAATTTAAAGTCCAGGAAACTGAAAAGTAGGAGCCTTCCTATGTGTAAAAAATTATCTGCCCCTTCCCTGTCCTCCTGGAGGACTCTGGAATGTGCAGGGGATTTTTACTACTTGTTTAAGCGGTTAAAAGAGCCGTCTAATGTAATGTAATGAGCAGAGTCATGGGGGTAGAGGATTCCACTACAGTGACCTGAGAGCTGGGGTGGCATTTACAAGCTGATTGTTATTTATGCTGTTTCTGATCCCTCTGGTTTGTGAGTATTTATGTGATATCTGTGCCATGTTATGTCACCTCTATTAAGTTAATAAATAAGAGATTGAACCTGAATCAAGAACCTAGAGTGGTATTTCAGCAACACCCTGAATTCCAACATATGCGAGGGCCCACTCCTGATAAACAAGAGTCTTGTGCATAAAATTTTGATAAGGTTGACAGTCTCTGGAGCAAATTAAGTACCTCCATTTTATCGCCATTTATACACAAGTATGCATTCCTAAGCTCTCAAGAAACTCCTGGGATAAATGCACAAACTCCAGGGTCACCATCAGACTTTTCTGGGCCCCATACTGAGTAAATTTCTTAAACACATTCCTTTACCTATCTTTTAAGATTATTCTTTTCATACTTAAGAATGAACTGGAGGGCTGACAGCACTGGCTAATGAACAGGAGGGTTGACTAACACTGGCTAAAGAACTGGAGGGCTTACAACACTGGCTAATGAACTGAAGGGTTGACAACACTGGCTAATGAACTTACTCTCAGGACCCCTGGCAAGTTCGGGCCCCATATAGGAATATTCCCTTTCTCCCCGATGGCAGCCCTGACATTCTCACACGACTGCATCATCTTATCTTCTGCAAAAACCAGATTCATTTAATTGAACTTGTTCCACCAAATGTATTTTACCCCAAAAATCATGAATCATATAACCCTATTTCAACTTAAACTTACTTATGATTTCAGTTCCTTTTGATGGGATAACATGCATATTAGGTATAATTGACAAAGAGCACGTTGCCCAAGTATAAAAAATATTTCATATGGAAACATTTTAAGGATGCAAAACTATATTATTACACTGGATGGCTCAGGAATCCATCCTTTAAACAATGGAAAGCACTAATTAACACAGCTCTAGCATACCATAAAATATTATACCATTATTGACTGGTTAACAAAAACAAATAAATAAAAATAAAATAACTGACTTCAGTCTCATAATTGTGTTTGCTTTTAGGGCCTTCAGCGCTGTTCAATATATTTTATACACAAGCACTATTTACAGTTATTACACAATTTTTAGCACTGAGAGGCCTGTACTGCATCGAACTATCTCAAGCATTAATATGCTGTCTAGAGATGAGCAATGCAATGCCTAACCAAACAATGTTCAGAAAGAGGTCTAAAATGACTGCATCTTTAGATTTTTGTTCTTCTCTCACCTTTTCCACTGGGAGAACAGTTTGCAGAAGGTGCATTGAAAAAAGAGAGATGCTGATAAATGCCATTCTGTGGCTTACAACAGAAGAGCTGGATTGCTCAGAACTATTGTTATTTTTATGATACAATATAGCATCCCCAAGCGTATCCAAGATTGTAAGAAGTCTATTTCTCTGGGAGAAAAAAAAACAAGAAAAAGAGAACAAATAATTATGTGACTGCTACATTTACAAATCAGACATCATACTTAACCGATAAAGAAAAAGTGAGTTTTTTTTTTCTGCCTATGAATAACCTTTAAATGAATCTTTGAGATAAAGGTATTATTGACACTAACATTGCCTTTTTATTTGACTTCAGTGGTTACCATGGCAATGTGCACTGTTGGATATGCCTTTTACAAACAAATGTTTTCTGTGCATCTTTTTCTTAAGCTTAACCTTAATAAGTTTTTGCAGTTAGAATTACCACATAATAACCGGTCAACTAATTTAAACAACAAAGCATTTAATGTGAAAAGGGAAAACAGTAATTCCCTGTAAGGCAATGTAAAGTTCTCTTGCAATAAACAAAATTTTGTGCTCTCACCAGTTCTCGCCCAGTAAGGCTTTCATCTTCCCAGACATTTTCTGAAACAGACTCACTAAGCAGAATCAGGTTTTCTCTGAGCATTTCTAGAATTTGCATGATTTGCTTCTTTCTGTCTGTGAATTTTAAGAAAAAAATAACGACTTGTTTCATTCTAAAACTTACTATAAGAAGAAAAATAGAAATTAATAGTAATTGTAGATATAAATTGAATGCTATTACAAGAGGGGAGGGGAGCCACATGCCCAATACTATCAAATTGATGTGATAAACACAAAATGAATATGGCATATCCTAAAAAAAGAATAAGAGAATGTATAGCATAATTATGTAACCTTTCTAAATAAAAATTGGGAATTAAAAAGAGATAATAAACATATAGCCCCATTGTAAACACACTGCAGTTTAACATCCATGCAAATCATCAGTTTGCTCATTAGTGTGGGACTTTGGACAATATTTAAATTATTCCTCTTTGCAGGGGAGTTGAATAAACAATCCATTAAGCAATGGGGATCATGGACAAAATTATGCTTCTATACGTAATTTAACAGGATCGTGCTACCATTTCACTTATCCTTACATAAGCAGTACTCCATAAAATAAAATATGTATTTGCATACTAAATCACTATCAACAATATTTACTGCTGTATCTTAACCAATGCTTTATCAGTAAAACTATATAACTTACCTGATTTCAGCAGGGGTGTAGCATTTTCTAAAACTAAAACACAAAATTGTGGGAGATTTAATTGCTGAAACTGTAACTCTAAATTATCCTCATTTTCTATATCTGTAAACTCCAGACGGTCTGTGTCCATTGGCGAGGACCTTAAGATTCCCAATGCTTGATTGCTGTTCCCACTTGAGAAAAAAAAAAAAACTTGTTAAAGGGCATGTCCACCCCCAAAACTATAATCCCCCCCACTACTGGCCCCATCATGTAGTGTAGTTTTATCCTTATCTTCCCCCCCCGCTCCCACTGGCTTTACTCTCTACGCCCCCCCCCCCCCAAAGTCCCCAAAACTGCCCACCAGGAGGATAGCAAAGTCCATATAGGACTCTGCCTCCTACCTGGCCTCCCGGAGAAGTTTGGCATGCGTACTGCAGCCCTTCTCCCCCTCCCTCTCGATTTGGATTCCCTCCCCCTAGTGTAAAACCCTTTTTAGCAAACATTGCCCCTGTCCCCCCAATCCCAACCGCTATGTTTGTAATATCAGAAAATGCCCAGAACATTACTTACCTTCCCTCTTGCTTCCGCCGCACTAAACTCCCGGCAGCCGCGTCCGTGATTGGCTGCCGCTCAGCCAATCACAGACGCGACTGCCGGTCCCGCCCCTCTGCTTGCATTTTCTCGCAAGCAGAGGGCCGGCAGCACGGCGGAGGCAAGAGGGAAGGTAAGTAAAGATTCTCCTTATATACAGTATAGGGGGAACGTTCAAGACTGCCATATTTCCAAGAACCGTGGGGTTATTTGGAGCAGTATAATTGCTTTTTAAGAAAATCAGCCCTGTTCCACATACAAGGGGATTGAGTTTGTCTACATTCTCGTCTGATTTTTTAGATTCTGTAAAAGTAATTAGCAGTTTGCCACCATTTAAAACTTAATCTATATAGGAAACTCTTTCTGGAAATTTACCTTTCCCATGTTTCATCTTTTGAACCCCAGATTACTCACACTCCCCATGCAGCCAGACCTCATCATCATTACCTTAACTTTATTATTAATGCTGTAATACCTGATTGGTTACTGCAAATTAATAGCACGGGAAAACGTTTTCACCTCGTATTCCATCAGCCCCTTTATACTTTATAGGACGTGGGCTGGATTCCATTGTTGAGATCAGTAAAATGCTTCCAAAGCAAAAGATACAAACAAATAAACAATTTTTTAAAATCAAAAACAGGTCATCAAACCTGCATAGTAAATCCCGTGTTGTTCCATCTGTAATACATTTTTTTTTTTAAAAAGGGGGAGAAAAATCGAGAGGTGTCTAACCAATAAAAAGACTAAATGAAAGACAGCATTGTTTGTGAGTGACACTTCCGCCCAATAAAAAATGTTGCAGTCATTAATGAACACACACCAAGGAACAAAAAAGCAAAGTGTGTTAGGATAAACAAGGCAATTGTACAACACTTTGGGTACAAAATGATCCCTACAGTACGATCTCTTTGTTAATGTGATTATTTTTTATTAAAGGAGAACTGTAATTCTAGCATTGAAATGTGGCCTTGTAATAGTACAAATACTTCAGCTCAGAGATGTGATCATCTGAATCTGTAAAAGAATAATAAGTGTACAGGAAGCAGCAAATAAAGGAATCAGTACCGAAAAATTCCCATACATACCCCTAAATTAGAATAAACCAATCAGAAATGAGAAAAAGAGTGTGCCATTAGCAACTAAGCCTATCAGAATACAGTAACAAAGGCTAATGACATCATCAACCCCATCAAAGCCCTTTTAGGTTTTGCTATTCACAGCTCCCTATTAGAAAATTAATCACGGGCAAGGATTATTCTTACACTATTTGGAGGCCCATGTAGGTCTTCTTTAGGCAAACAACGTTAATTAAAGGTGTAAAAAACAAATTCTTATACACACCCTAAAGGTATATACTGTACACACCACCAACTGTGTGGTGACCTCTCCTGAACACAAACTCATTCTACAACCATTATTCTTATTTCAAATACCTCATAATCTTAGCATATACTCCCTTAGCTATTATTGATATTTATTCATAGAGCGCCTTTAATTAGAGCTAGCAGTGCCTTTCACACTCAACTTCTGTAGCCTCCCACTTCCAGGGAATATCAATTAGTTTTATTTCGGTTGAAGTAGGTTAGGGGCAGGTCAGCCAGTAGTTACATGACAGCTCCTGCAAAAGGAAAGAGGATTGGGTTGGTGTCTGGAGAGCAGACTTGTTTATTTCTTGTAACTAGAAAGCGGTGGACGGAGGGAGACATCATGAGGAGGTTGCAGTGACACTAGGCACTCAAGGAAACAGGATTACTATGCTGGAAATACCAACTGTGTGTGTACAAGCAGGGAGAGCAGTAGTCTACCTTTCTTGAGTGCCATCTGTACACCTCAGTTGTTTACGGTTGATTTTCTTGGATTCGAAGTGTATGCGGTAGCTGTAGTGTATGACACAGATAACTCTACAGTAGCCATACAGATTCGTTTTTTTAATCAATAGACTTCAGATTGATGTTGATCAGTTAATTGATCAAAAAGTGATTGGGCATAGCAGAAAAGTGAATGTTCCTTTAACCAGTGGCTGCAGCTCAAGTTTGTCAAATCTACTTGTGATTGATGGTGCGAGGTGGTGCACAGATCGATCCTTTAATTGGAAAGTATAGATTGTTGTGCAGCTGTTTCTTAGTTGCCATCAGACCCTGATTTTGCAGGACAGTCCCACATTTTAACATTGTGTCCCACTCTTGTTTTTCTCCTGCAGAATGTTCCCAAATTGGGCAGAGAGCAGCCAGATGGAGCAATTGCCCAGGGCTCTGGTTATTCAGTGAACCCAGCAGACCTTTAAATCTGTACTGCTGCTGTTTCATTACAATGTTACATTCTTGTTGCTGCTACCAAGGAACTGCTAGGAAACTTTGGAGAAACATTCCACCTGCTGGGAAAGTTTGAAAAGTAATACCCCAAACCGATTGTACCCACTCCAGTAACTTTGATGCTGTACAGAAGTTATACTTAAAAGTTGGCGTGTTTGTTTTAAAAGTGGGCATGGTTAAAACGTTAAAATGTCGGCAAATATGCCTGTTAAGTATGGCCAGCTTAAGGCTTGGTACACACAGGTCTGTTAGTCAGAATAATTCTAGTAGTGCTGACATTTCTCCCTGACTTATCAGGTGCCCTGCTTGAATATATTAAACTGATGTCAAGTTGATCTCAAAGTAGATATTGGGCTTGGTGATTGACTTGGCTAAAATATCCTGTGTGTACCCAGACTAAACCAGACTGCCCAATTGTGTGCAAACTATGCATGGGATGGATTTGAGCCTATTGTCGCCAGACAGTGCTAACTGCAGATACACTGCAGACACAAATCCAGTGTGTATGAGGATATAGTCTGATCTGGTAGCTGCGCGTGCATCGTGGGAAATTATAATAAGGATGGTTGGAAAGCTGCCAGGAGGAATCTGCCTGCAGTGGGTCACAAATGTGAATTGACTACTCATTAATATTTGGACCCTCTCCAGAGAGCAGTGGCCTTACAGGCTGGTGTTAATTTAGCCACCTCTGTCATGTCATGTGACTGACCTGTGCTAACCTGTCAGGGCGCATTGCAGTGGTATACAGAATGAACTGAGAGTTTATATGCACAAATATACACTGAACAAACATACAATAAATACTGTACATGTTTAAACAATTATGTATTTTGCCTGTGTAAAGCTGGGTACACACATGAAAGATCTTTGAAAGATGACTGAATCTATTCTTTGGCCCTCGGGAACGCTTGGAACTGTGGTATACACATTAGCGATAAAGGGCCAGTCCTGTTGGTACCGATGCGTTCAGCCCTCTATCACTAATGTGTGTGTCCAGCTTTATTCTTAGGCTAGTCATACACGGCTTGATGTGCAGCAAATACTCTCTGATTGAAAACTGATCAGGAAGTAGATAGAGATAACTGTACCACCTTGCACCATGTGCCCACAGGAGGAATCGCCTTCTGGACAATAAACTGCTTGAAATCCATGAGCAGTCTATTGTTTGGGACAAAAATACATTATCGATCTCTGTAGGGCTAGTTTAATACTTCGGTATAAGATCCAAATGCAAGCAAATTATCAACGCACACCATACTTACAACATATGGTGTTTATTCACACACGTGACGTTTCGGTGGCAAAATGGCACCTTCTTCAGATGGTTTAGTTATGTCAGCAGGCACCCAGCTGGAAGACTACTGAAGCGGATGTGAGTAGAGTGCGGAGCAACCCCTTGGATCTGTTCTAGTTTAATACATCATCACATGATGCAGTAAAAAAAAGTGGAAGAATACAGCAGCCAATCATTATTCATGTATTACTGAAATATGCTGTACCCTCGTATTGTGCAGCAGTGGCCATAATTTAGACTGGCTAGAAAGCAAATGTAGTAAGGGGGAGTTTCATGGGATATGAACCACGGTCCGGACAACCCATTTGATGTTAATTTCCTGCTCTTTTTCTCTGTCCTCTGCATTTAATCGGCTTCCCATACAAGTAAAACACTGAAAATATAGGCACAATTCAAATGAAATTCTACATAAATAGGAAGGTTCCACTGCAATACTTACAGTAATAAAACCTCCATTTTCAGAGCTGTTAAACTGATTACTGTGCTTATTCCCATTCATTCAATCACGTTTGCCAAAAGACCCATTCAATCCTTTTTAACCCCCTGCGGCCTGTCGGGATTAGGTCCCAATACAAAATGTGTTTGACTTATAATGAGAATAGGCGGTTTTAACCCTTTCACAAACAGAAAATCCTTCAAATGATTGGAAGTTCTCCTACTACAAGAGGGTTAGAAGGCACTAAATGATATTACCTCTCCTGGGGCCTGTAGTATATTAACCAGCCTCCCTTCCCCCACTCACCCCACCATTCACAGATTCTCACTAACAGTTCTAGTTAGACATTATCCAGGACTCCTTCAGCCTGTCCTAATAATCTCAGTAAATGCTAAACCCTAAATGAATGGACTTCATCTGTCCTTCCTGTGACAGATCTGCACTGTACCTTTATCTACATTAGTGATAGAGTCCTGCTTAGGGTTGGTGTTTTTTAAACCTTTCCAGCAACAGTTATTGGACTGGAACAATAACATTGCTGGAAATGGGAGATTTTTGGTTTACATTACTGATAAAAATAAGATCAAAAAATATTTGCTGGGAAAATAAAGTCTTCAGTGTGTATGATGGACGTTGGGTATTGAGGATTCAGCCTGTGGCTCTGTTACTGTGTTCTGCGTTAGTGCTGCGAATCAATACAGAGTGCAGACATTTGATTAAGTCTAACCTCCAATGTAATCAACATGGATCCAATCCTATATAACTGATAAGGCCCTCACAGCTGGACAGCTCCAAGCCCCAATGGCTAATGCTGAGTGTAATCATCCCTGCAGCCGTTCTGTTGCTGCGCTGGACTTAAATCTGCCTTTTATCTAGAAATCTAGGAGGAAAAAAAATTGAGCCTTAGACTCGTTTATTTGTTCCCCCCCCAATACATTTTGGTTGCCACGAAGGAAGGTTTTAAAGTGAGGAACCAACCTTTGCCTTGAAATGTAAGTGTCGCATAATCAGGGAATTGATTAATGTGAATAAAAAACAAAATAAAAAGTTGAGTGATATTTGGTAAACGACCAAATGTTCATATATGTGTTGGCAGTGAAGTTGACCTTCCATTAAATCCCTATAGGATTCCATTATTATGATTTGGAAATAAACATCCAGACAAACCTCCCCATTCTGCTACAAAGGGTTGTGGTTTGGATGTGCCTACAGTACACACAGCGAGCACGTATCTGTTTACTTATTACAGAAGAACACAAAACGCAGACAGGAAACTTTTCTAATCCTGCAACAGTGGAAGTTTTCTAACCATCGGGATTTGTATCCGAGTATGGCTGCTACAGGGTTGGACTGGCCCACCAGGATACAGGGGAAAACTCTGGTGGGCCCACAGTCTAGTCACAAAATACACAAAGAAACGTGTTAAGGGGAGACTTAAGCTGGGTACACACGTCAGATATTGTTAGTCCGATTTACCCGATGAACGTTTGTTCGGGCGATATTCGTCCGAAAATTTAGCTGCGCCGACCAAGTACGACCGACGATTAACGATTCTTGTTGGGCTTTTTTCACGACCAGCTTGGCGGATTTGTTCTGCCGATTATCATGTGTTTGTACATCGTCGTAAGATAATCGTTAGATTGTGTTTTCAGTTCGGGGGAAATGCGCATTAGCTAAATTACTTGAACGCGCGATATTACGCGCGATAAGGAAGTGCTGCCATAGGTCCCAGCACCACTCCACCTAGCTGCACTACTGAACATAGGGAATATTAAGAATCATGAGGGGTAAGACAGATACAGTATGTAAACATGGTAGTCCCCAACACCCCAGTCACCCCAGGCATGCAGCCATTTTGTTTGCAGTCAAAACATTAGATAATTTGTCCCTGTCCCAAAGAGCTTAAAGAGAAATTGTGGTCTACGAACAAGGTAAGGTTAAATAAATGCTTTAAAATGGACCCTGGATCCCATCTATGGCAGAAGCTTGTGAGAAATTATATTGCGGATAATGTTTAAACTTCTTGCTTCCAGTAGCTTGAAGGGACAGCTCATTGGAAATGATCAATATTTGTTAAATTGTTAGTTTGTGTAATGCCTTCTTAGTTATTCTACATATTCTCTCCCATTTTGAAAAATCAGTTGATTTCATACCCTTTGCTGTTCCCTGCTGTTGACATTAGTCAGCTGACATTTCAGGTTCTAACGGTCCTTCTTCTTCCCAGAATGCACCACTTCCTTGGAATGTTCCTAACAGTAATTTCTACTGATTGGCTGTTGGATGGGTCAAAGATGCTCAGATCTCTACTGAGCAACTGAATCAACCCAGGCACTGGGTCAAGGGCAAGACTATAACGGTCTCTACTAGGGGTCCTGCAAACAGGAAGTCAGTATTTCAGTTGCATTTATTTATACACAGACACAATGCTGAATTGGCAGATTAAGGTCATTGGGGTGAAAAAATACTGCTCTTTTTCCTGAAAAGCATATGTATTTGCACTGAACTTCCCACCCCTGGGGCAGAGCATGATCACTTTCGATTGTAGTGAAAGACAGGAAGTACCTGAAAAGGCTTCAAAAAAATGACAGTTGGAAGGGCTTTTAATGGAGATAGGGATTGGTCACATGGTTGCAATCTGGTAAAAGCAGGTAGTCACCTAGAGATGTGATGCAGGGTTAAATTTAAAGGTACGGTAGAAGACCATTTTTATTTTATTTACCCTAACTTCTTTGGAGAGCACAGTTGCCCTTGTAAAGTTCTATACTTTAGGTTTTCTTTCCATTGGCCTTGTGATTTATGGCTATATTGTCAGTTAAATGACTCATTGAATTGTTAGTAATATATGCACTTCTAATTTAAAGGACAAATCTGCCCCCAAAATTCAAATCTACCAACCACTCCACAGTTATAATCCAAAATGTCTCCCATGACTTGCACCACCACAGCAGTCCTAGATATCCTCTCCATGTAGTTGCTGGGTGGGTGCAGGCTGGAGCAGATATTTTGGATTATAACAGTGGAGAAGTTGGGGATTACTTAAAATTTTGAAAAAGTAGCACAATGCCATGGTGCTGCTTTGGCCATGCCAAAAGGAGGCAGCAATCAAAGAAACCACAACTCACCAGATGCAAAGGACCCATTTTATTGGGAACACACAAAGATAACATTTTCATCCGGTTGTATCCTCCAAAGCGTTATTTGTGTGTTCCCAGTATAAAGGGCCTTTTGTTGCATCTAGTGAGTTGCAGTCTCTTTGACCACTCTTTTAATCCTGACCACTTCCACCTTCATTTTTAACTATAGCGAGCATGCACGATAATGCGCCCTATAGTTAAACTGAAACTGGAAGATGAGCCAGTGGTGGATTCACTCCCTTCATTCCTGGATCCTTCTAAATTGATTGAAGAACAGGAGGTGAGGCACAGCTCTTTTATCCATTCCTCAATTAATGCAGTAATGGATAGTTCACTTTCTGATTAAACTATTCCTTTAAGGAAAAGAGCTTGTCCACAACCAAAAAAAGATTTTATTATCCTGAAACCCCCAAAAACCAGAATTCAGATCAGTTCCACTAAGGTCTGGAAGTAAAACGGTTTCTTGTTTTGGTGGTTGACATGCCCTTTAAATTCATAAATGAAGAGTAATAGGTGTAGCATATAACGACACAGGGCGTTGTTAAACACCTATTACTCCTTATTTGTGTACTATATCCGGTGTAGTAGAAACAGTTGGTCATATACTATATTTTGCCATGGATACACAGACATGTGTATGCCCTTTAAATTATATGGATATTAAAAAGTCACCTTTCAATCAATATTTTTGTCAGATGTGCTAAACTACTGATCATCCCCAACCAACATAAAGGGATAAAATAATGTAACATAGCAAGTAGGTAAATACTAAGGCTGTCAGGTAAAAAGTGTATATTGGAAGTTCCATCAGACATGTTAATCAATATTGATAGTATACTGTATGCAGTGTTTTAAGCTGAAACGGCTGTTCTGTCGGGTATCGTTGTCTGACCGACCGTGGGAACGGATTTGGTTGTTGGTAAAGATTTTGCAATTAGGCAACAAACCTGCTTTGTGCACCATATCTTAGAGGGTGTCTCTGCCTTCATGTCTCCCCCCCCCCCAGAAATAAAATCTATAATTACCTTACCCACCCCTGAACCCTATGATTGGTATACAATAATTACTCACCTTCCTTCATTTCCTAAAGCCTATAATACTTACATTTCTCCACCATCTTTTCCTTCTCGGTTCTCGTTATCTTAGGGTGCTTTTACAGAGGAGGCACTCAGGACTGGGGAGGTGCGCCTGAATACAGAGTGTACTAGTCTATGTTTAAAAGCTTTTGAAGAGGTTGAATGTGCCCTTTAAAGTTTACTGTAAGTCCTGATTCACACAAGCACTTTCAGAGGTAGTTGGCTGGATCTAGTCACACAGTACCTTTTATCAACCACGTTCCAATGTGGCCATGACCCTATATAATGTGCTCTTTTTAATAAAGGCCACTCGTATGGAGACCACAGTTACTCTTTAAGTGACTGCCAATCGGGAAAACTTCATGCACTGTAATGTGCATTGATCTCCTCTTTAATTTGCTTTCTACGATATATATACCGGTATGTATGTACTATACTTTATTGAAAAGTGGAAAGATCCCTTGTAACATCGTTCTTCATAAAAAAGTTTCTTTATTTGCTCAGGCAACAATTAAAATCATATAAAAAGATATGAAATGACCTCTCTTCCTTATGTGAATACAGACGGGTACTTCAATGGTGTGTGTATAAATGAATTGTTCATACATATCCAGCAACATAAAGGGAAAGAACAATATAAAATAGCAATAGATTCACAAGTAGGTAAATACAAAGACTGTCAGGTAAATAATGCATCTCGGGAAATGGAACAGAAACACAGAGGCTTTTAAGCAAATGGTATATCACAATTTAACAACACTGGGAAAAATGTATTGTAAATGAATGAAAAGACCATATAAGGAATACTCCATTTTCCTATAGTAAAAAGCAGGTTTACATATGGCTTTATATATCAAGTCCATGGATAGATAGAGACCATTGTGTTAAACCAAAGCTGTACAACATATGCAGACATTTCTAGAAGCTGCTGTTATGTACATATCTGGGCTAGAATATTTTTTCTTCTCATCTTAAGCCTGGCATACACTCAGGGTTGTCAGATCAGTAAAACATGTAGGGACACCTATTAAAACACATGTAGCATGACTTAGTTAGAATTACTATTATTAAAGGGTATGTCCACCCCCTAAATGAAAATTTAATATCAGCTCAATACTAAATGCAATGCCTTAGCCAATCACAGGAGCGGACACCGGTAGAGACCCTCCTGCTTGATTTCTGTGCTTGGAAAAGGCATGGGAGTTTAGCAGAAGGCGTCGGGGGAACAAAGGATGGTAAGTAGATTTGGGGGCATCTTTGGAAGCTGTAAACCTTGCGAGGTTGATCTGGTAACTCAGCATACACGGGTCACTATTAAATAATGTATCTCGGGAAATGGAACAGAAACAAAATTAATGAAAGGACCATATAAGGAATATATAGTAAAAAGCAAACAATTCAATTGGTTTGGACAAATCCAACAAAAATATCCACCCATGTATGGCCATCCAAAGCTGCAATATCTTTGGCAGATATTAAGCTAAAATCTGCTAAATATAGATGATGCAAGGTTGTGACCTTCGGTTGGATGTCCTGATTGAGTTTCATTCAGGAAGTGCTGATCTGCTGCACCATCTTATACCCATCGAGCATATTTGTCCAACATTTAGGCTGATACACACAGGCAGATATTTTGTCCCGATCTATCACGCTGGTTTCACGTTTTGGTCAGATTGACCGGGTGACCAGGTGTCTGTTACTCTCAACACAACCAATTGTTTTAGACCAATTTTTCTGCAAAAATGTTTGGCCCAAACCATTTTATACATTAGAAAATCATAGCCAATTGTGCAGTCTCCAAAAAGCTGCATGATCCACTGGGCCAAAATATCTTTTTTCCCCTCTGTTTAATTCTAACAGACTATTCATTAGAACATCGACCAATACAATTGTCAGTCTTTATTTTTGGGCTGAAATTGTCCCATCCACTTGCACAATAGTTAGAAAATGACTAACTAAATGACTAATAATTTTCTAACAAGCGCGCTACATACATTCCTGAGCATTCTTCCTATGTAAAGCATAGGGACTACTACACACAGTAACAAGAAAGGGACGATTTCATTGGATCCCCCTGTACCGGGGCCCCACTGTAACGGATCGATAGTAATGTGCGATTTCGCCCGTTAGCACATACGTGTGTCTCACAGATAGTGAGGCATAGACAACATGATTACATCCTGCGATGTGATGCACAAAGCAGATTGATCTGGAAAACAGAGCGCTCTGCGCATATTTTGCGTCTAGTTGGGCCTAGCCTCAAGGGTTTCAAGTCCTTATTATATACTCATTTATGTATTTTGTCTTATTATTTTCCCTGTGTCTAAATTATATGTGTTGTAATATAGTAAATCTTTGCCTCCCCAAGAGGCACTATATAAACAAAATGACATAAATCTCCTATGGGAAACCTTTATTGTTTACCCCATAGTAAACTATAAAGCTGTTTACGGTATGCAGCATTCATTCGGATTGATATTCGCACTGGCATGTCACAAAGCATTTTATGTATGGATGGAGGTTTTTACTTTTACAGGGCCCCTTGGGTACAAAGTGCTTCACAATGTAACAATATACAGGAAAGAGATGACATTAAAAAAATATGTATGGGCGCACGGCTGACTGATTCCCATACCAGGAATGAGGATCGGTCAGGTCCACATCCATTGCATACAATCTATTTTGCAGGAACCGCCTTTCTGGATCTTCTTTGTGTCAGACATACGATTGCGAGGTCCCGGTCATTACCATTCATTTTGATTGTATGTTGTGGATTAATCTGCCAGGTAAACTGTAATGTATGGAAACCTTTACCACTGCATGTGTATTGACACACATTCCACTGAAATCTGCATATACACATGCAATAGTAATATAAAGCAACTGAATGATCTGGCAGATGGTAATCACATGTGTTCCTTAAAGCTGGGTACACACGGTTAGATTCTTCCTCCTGACCGACTGTTGGGCACTTCCGACCGGTTGGCCAGGAGGATGGATTGTCAACCACGGTTTTCAGACGCGTCTGATTGGCCATTCACCCGATTTGGATGAGCTGTTGGTCGCGGATGAAAACCAATGCGATTATTTCAGAGTTCAGACCACTGAATCGCTTGTTCGGGCAGAATTATTGCATGGTTTGTACAGTTTTAATGTATAGTGTTGGAAGATTTAAAGCTCATGATTAAAGGCTCAGGATTATTGCAGATTCAGTACAATCAGTTTGAAATCAGTACAGCCCTGATCATGTTTTCAACATGATGGAATCGCTGAGCTCCACCCCACGTGATCACATATAACGTATAGGTCCCGCCCCATCCCTGTTTTCGAACGTTCAATCCGCTTCTTCCTTTCATGGGGGGAGGATCCTTACTACGTCACAACTTGGAGGGCGGAGCCAATCAGGCATATGGTGGACAATAGCAGCCCCGGGGAGCTGGGGAAAGGGAAATAGAGCGCGGCTCCTTTAAGAGAAAGTCTCCGTGTCTTTTCTCCGGACAGTGGGAAGATCTAGAAGGACGGACGGGCTGAGAGGGCGATGGATTACTGGGAGAAGGTTCACTGAGGATGGGAAGGAGGATACTGCACTACTGGTTGTGGTCTATATTGATAATGTGTCCCTGGAGGGCTCCAACACCCCTGGGCTTACTGAAGGGCCCCAACATTGGAAGGACTGTGTGTGTGATGGACCCTGTGGGGGCGATGAGATCCCTGATCCTGCTGGACATGTGTAATGGGGGAGGGGAGGGGAGGGGGAGGGGTCTCTACATTCCATGAATGGGGAATGTGTAATAAAGGTAAGTGATGGGAAAGGAATAAAAACTCCGTATATTTCACCTGGATCCCCGGTTGTTGATTTCTTAGCAGGGGGAGGGGTTCCAAAAAGGAAACAATGGGGCACATCTTAACCCCTGGGCTGCCAATGTATGGCACTGTCTGGGTTAAACTATAAGGGGAGGGGGTAAAATGTGTGGCACAGCCTGGCACTATCTGGGTTAAACCATAAGGGAAGGGGGGGTTTACAATGTGTGGCACTGTCTGTGTTAAACCAAAAGGGAAGGGGGGGTTCAATGTATGGCACAGCCTGGCACTGTCTGGGTTAAACCAAAAGGGAAGGGGGGTACAATGTATGGCACAGCCTGGCACTGTCTGGGTTAAACCATAAGGGAAGGGGGGGCACAACATTTAAATGTCTGGTTGTTGGGAGGGGGGGGAGGTAGGAGATTAA
This sequence comes from Hymenochirus boettgeri, assembly GCA_019447015.1. Classification (NCBI taxonomy): domain Eukaryota; kingdom Metazoa; phylum Chordata; class Amphibia; order Anura; family Pipidae; genus Hymenochirus; species Hymenochirus boettgeri. The sequence goes on along the minus strand of CM033474.1, from coordinate 191,670,797 downwards.
ATTTCGTTTCTCTCTCATCAATTTTCTGTTTAATGTCACTGGGACTCCATTGTGGGAGAGGGAGATACGTCACCCAGCCATAAATTTGTGATTATCCAGCTACCAGCAGCCTCTGCTCTAATTGAATGGATCTGCTCCATGCAGGCAGGTAGAGAAAGAGACCCCTGAACTGGAGCCCCCCCCCCAATACTATTTAATAGAATAACAATCATAATGAATGAATCCATTTTTAAAGAAAAGAATCCCCTAGACACAAAGGATCTGTACAGTGAAAAAAATAGGAGCCAGCAATGAAGATTAACTTCCCCTTTCAAAACAGCAATAAAAGCAACTGAATGATCTGGCAGAGGAGAGGGAATCGTTTCCACACCCTGTTTGCATTGCTGTGGGGCTGCAACAAGGTTCACTCTCTGCACTGTTTCCCCCCATTTGGATTGCATAGAAATGAGCCAGGACAACACAAAGATCTAGGTATGGCCTTCATTTCATGATTGTTTTTTTTCCTGCTACCTATAGTATTAATATTAGGATTAAGGTTTATTTGCCCTTTATCCTACAAATTAGCTTGTACAGGGAATCTCATAAGAAATTGGTTTATTTAATATTTTCCATATGGAATAAAGAATCTTCCAACCCCATTTAGCTAAAGAATCGCTGCAACAGTCGCCGGTCTAAACACAGTAACCTAAATACAGGAGGGAGATTTATTGTTACATTGGATAATGTTAACTTACCGTAAATAAACAATAACAGTTACATAGGACAGATCTATATTAAGAAACATGGATTCTATTAGAATTGAAAAGCCATTAACTAGGAAATAATCATAGGTCATATTTTAATTATTTTTTATTTTTTTAAAATTCCTACAATAGTTCAATTTTAAAATTTGTCCGGTTTATCGCATATCGATCGAAATCTCCGTGTTTTGTTTCACGTGTAGATGGATTCTTTATGTCCTGCCTATTTTATTATTTTCACTTACACCATAAATACAGTGGGATGGGAAAGTTTGGGCCACCTTGTTAATCATCATGATTTCCCGGTATAAAACGTTGGTTGTTATGATAAAAAATGTCAGTTAAATATATGTATTTTAATATATGTATTTTTAATAAATATATTTATATTTATTTTACATATTCCGCAGCGGAATATGTAAAATAAATCAATTCACATCCGGCCCTGCCCTAAAGAGCTTACAATCTAAGCACATTTATTTGACACATACAACCTATCAGTATGTCTTTATGATTGTGGGGGAAACCGGAGTGCCCGGAGGAAATCCACGCATGCACGGGGAGAACATACAAACTCCTTATAGATGTGTCCAAGGGTGGATTCGAACTCAGGACCTCAGCGCTGCAAGGCAACAGTGCTAACCACTGAGCTACCGTGCTGCTGCCTATATTTCATATAGTAGACACACACAGTGATATTTGAGAAGTGAAATGAAGTTTATTGGATTTACAGAAAGTGCAATAATTGTTTAAACAAAATTAGGCAGGTGCAGAAATTTGAAAATGAAATGAATATTGAGTAGATCCTCTGTTTACAGAAATTACAGCATCTAAAACTTCCTGTAGGTTCCAATGAGAGTCTGGATTCTGGTTGAAGGTATTTTGGAACATTCCTCCTTACAAAACATCTCTAACTCACACCACAGATCTTCAATTCTATTCAGGTCTGGGGACTGAGATGGCCATTCCAGAACGTTGTTCTTGTTCCTCTGCATGAATGCCTTAGTGGATTTTGAGCAGTGTTTAGGGTCGTTGTCTTGTTAAAAGATCCATCCCCGGTGCAGCTTCAGCTTTGTCACTGATTCCAGGATATTGGTCTCCAGAATCTGCTGATACTGAGTGGAATCCATGCGTCCCTCAACCTTGACCAGACTCCCAGTCCCTGCACTGGCCACACAGACCACAGCATGATGGAACCACCACCATATTTTACTGTAGGTAGCAGGTGTTTTTCTTGGAATGCTGTGTTCTTTTTCCTCCATGCATTATGTCCCTTGTTATGCCCAAATAACCCCATTTTAGTTTCATCAGCCCACAGCACCTTATTTCAAAATGAAGCCGTCTTGTCCAAATGTGCGTTAGCATAGCTCAAGCAGCTCTGTTTGTGCTGTGGGCTGAGAATAGGCTTCCTCTGCATCACTCTCTCATCTCCTTGTGTACAGTGCGCCCAATTCGTGAATGATGCACAGTGACTCCATCTGCAGCAAGATGATGTAGGTCTTTGGTGCTGGTCTGTGGGTTGTCTCTGACTGTTCTCACCATTCGCTTCTGTCTATCCGAGATTTTTCTTGGTCTGCCACTTGGAGCCTTAACTTGAATTAAGCCTGTGGTCTTCCATTTCCTCAATATCTTCCTAACTGTGGAAACACAGGTGAAATCTCTGACAGCTTTCTGTATCCTTCCCCTAAAACAGGTCATTTGAGTTGTTTTGAGACCCCCATGTTCCTACACTTCAGAGAAAATTAAAAGTGGGAAACATACAATTGACCCCCTTAAATACTCTCTCATAATTGGATTCACCTGTGTATGCAGGGCAGGGTTACTGCCCTTACCAAGCCAATTTGAGTTCCAATAATTCATTTGGAATCAATAAAATGACAACAGTGTCCAAATTTCTGCACCTGCCTAATTTTGTTTAAACAATTGTTGTGCTTTCTATAAATCCAATAAACTTCATTTCACTTCTCAAATATCACTGTGTCTGTCTCCTATATGATATATTTAACTGATATTTTTTATCATAACAACCAAAAATGTATACAGGGAAATTATCACTATTATCAAGGTGGCCCAAACTTTACCATCCCACTGTATCTCATAACAGGCCAGAGAGGGCTGGATACTTTCCCTTTACATTACAATATTTAGGAACACTTTAGTTTTTAATATTTTTTTTCAATGTAACATTTTTTTTAAAGTAATATTTAAATAGATTCTTCGTTTGCGAATTTTCAACTTAGTCACTGATGTTTTTTTTAGTTTTTATGTAGATGCCATGATTGATTTTACAACATGTAAAGGCAAACCTAAAACACTGTTTTTAACACACACACCAAAAAAAAAAAAAAAAACAAGATCAAGGGGGGGAAATACAGAAATATAAAACAGTCCCTCTTCTTCTTTTTTTAATCAGAACAAACCCTTTACCTCAGACTGAAAAATGGATTTTATATATTTATATATGAGAGTAGAAATGAATATTGCTTTGGTAGGAATTAAAATAGATTTTTAACGATTTTTAATTAAGTGTAAGACATTGACTTTACACATAAAGAGTCACACAAGTAAGGTTTCTGTAGGACAATATGACTTATTTGCTTGTTTAAAAATAAAGTCACATTATATTAATCATTTATGTTTACATTCAAATTTCTAAATTCAGTGCTCGGTTTCAATTCAGTGTCACTTTAATCACTGATTATAAAAATCTACATTAGTTTTCTTTCTAAAATCACGATCTGGAAATATAGAAGCTGTATTAATCTAACAGATATAATATCCCAAGGAATTTTTAATTTCCAAATAAATAAAAATATATATAGAAAAAAATCTTATTATAATTAATATTTTTTTCTAAAATCTAGTAAACGGGAATAATTCGGGGTTTTTTTGTTTTGGGGTTTTTTTTTTAGTTTTTTTTCTCAAGATTTTGTTTCGAACTCGTTTAATATTTCACTCTGGAAAAATAATAAATTTAGAATTTAATCACAAGAATTTTTGGGGGGGATTTCTTTTTCTGATCGTCAGTGTACAATTTTTTTTCCTTTGAATGGGAGATTGTAGTGTAGTACATTGTGTAATCTGATCGAATCGAAGAATTCTTATTTTTATTTTCCTGTCCTACTTTTAGTTGTAAAGATATTTCTACACGGTTCAAATTTAGTTTTATTTTATTTGTGTGTTTTATTTTTTATCTCATTGCACTGATTTTTTTAGTATTATTTATATAAATAATAAAAAAAAAAACAAAAAAAAAACAAAGAGCCAATACAAAGATAGGATCTTATTTTTTGAGGCTGAGATTTAAGCACCATAAAATGCTACTGATTTTAATCTTAAGGATATGAAATAACCTGACTTTATTATTAGTGTCTTTCTGTTAGTATCTGGGCAATTTATTTATGGGATATTATTAATAGCAATATATATCCCAGGGAGGGGACACTATTATTTTACACACTGGCAGACAAACGACAAAATCGCTATTTTTCATTGTTGTGTGTGTGTGTTTTGACCGATTTTTGTAAATTTTACTCCCCACATCAGCTAAAACGATTTCCAAATAGTAACTGACACCCCCCAGTTGATGGATTTAATTAGCCCATTTGGTGCAATTGCAATAAGATTTTTTTTGTTCTATTTTTATAGACCTGCCACGAATTTATTTGTACTTTTTTGGTTCTTACCAGGGCTCAAGGCGAATATTTTATTAAATGATTATTAGTTTTCTTATAATGATAAACGATGAACTGGTGATGTTAGAACTGGAAGGGGGAGAAGATCCAGTTTCTAGGGCTGTTGGTCTTGTATCCTGTGTCTCGTTTCACCTCTGTCCCACTGGCCTTTCTTCGCCTAGGGGCCCAGAGAGGGAGGGGATCCAACCGGTATTTCCAGAAGAGAAAGCTCTGAGCTCATCCATCACTGACCTGTCTTCAATCCCAAACATCAGCTCTGCTCAATAGCATTGATCTGCCCAAAGTCCCTGTTTGCATTGATAATTAATAACTAACAAGGTTGCAGTGTAATAAAGGTGACTCTTCCCATAGCTTGGTACTGGTGCAGATCTGGGTCCACTATGGGGGAAACATAACCCTGCATCTCCCAGTCACCTCTCTGGGGTCACATCTATCACCCTCGGAACAGGGAATTCTGATAGATTTTCCAAGTCTCTCACCTTTGAAATGATGCTGAGGGACAGGGGTAATTTTCTCTGCTGACCAACTACATTTCCAAACATTGTAGCTCTACACACACATACACACATGAGGCTTTGTGAATATTCTGTATATAAGCTACATACATGCAGTAGCTCTTTCACTGTATGTGATATGTAAAGGGAACATAACCCTGTGCCAGTCCAGGCAGAGGGAACCCTCCAGCATTGGGTCACTAACCAGAAATCTATTAGACTCCATATTTCCATTTAACTGTTACACATCTTTCCAGCCACTGTGATGAGCAGGACATAGTGTGTGTGTAAATGCAGTGAACGCACCAACACTGTTTGGGTGTGTGGCAGTCTGTGCTGTCTGCTGCCCTCACTACTACTAATTACCTGTTTATCACAACATGCTTTTCCTGACATGCGACAACTCCCTGCATAGAAGACATTCCCCCCCAAATCTTGCCTGGATTTCAATATCTTGTGTACAGGATGTTGTGTGTGTAGGGGGAATATAGTGCAGTCCTACAGAAACCCCCAAGATTGTAGTCAAACTATCTGGGAGGGTTTATTCTACCATCTTCTACTACAACAGTTATTCAACTATAATAATAATGGATTTAATTGTTCTATTATTTATTTCGATTGGGTTTATAAGAGACATAGGGGCTCATTGTATCTTTACGCTATTCACACTGGAGAAAACCCACAGACTAATAGGCACAGATCACAATCTTACTGGGAATTCAATGTAAAATAAAGAAAAAGGACACCAGATATACAGGGGCAAGCAGCATAAGTCAGTGGATAGATAGATAGATAGATAGATAGATAGATAGATAGATAGAGTTAGATAGATAGATAGATAGATAGATAGATAGATAGATAGATAGATAGATAGATAGATAGATAGATAGATAGATAGGTAGGTAGATAGATAGATAGGTAGGTAGATAGATAGATAGATAGATAGATAGGTAGATAGATAGATAGATAGATAGATAGATAGATAGATAGATAGATAGTTTTTTTTTTTAACCTTTGTGCATTTTGAACATTTAGGATATATAAAGTATAACCCAGTTACATGGTTCTTTTGGGCTTAAAAAGGCAAAATGTGGGGGGCGTGTCCTGGATGTCTAGCTGAGCAGTCGCACTCTGAAAGGGCTCCCGCTCTGACTCTTGTACCTGGAGGCTAATGTTCCTACAATGCCATAAAAATGGGTAGAAAGAAGGATCCTAAACCACTGCAGACTGACCGGAAAACTCCGAACCCCGGAAGACAGAGGGAATTGGGACAATATTTCAACCATGATGCCAAAGGCCCAGAAAGTTCTGCCGCCACCATATTGGAAACCAACAGCGAAACCACTGCAGAGGACCTGAAGCGGGTGCCTCCCTTCAGGAAGACACGGAAATATCTCCCTCAACAAAGAGACATCTATCAGAGGAATTGTCCGAGTCCCAAAGCCTACACGAAATCCACTCTACGTGAGTACCCTCAATAACCGAGCCCTCAAACAAGCGATCAATACTCACCCCCGACCTCCCAGCCCCCCCACACGCAAATACTTAATTCTGACTTGAGTCCTCCCAGGTACAGAATTACACAAAGAATAAACCTCTATTGACTTACGAGGAGAAGGACAGATCCTCTTTACCCATCCAGACCATCTGAGATGACGATATAGAAGTACCACTCACAAAGCTATGTAAATGGTCATTTTTTGATAGACATTCTATAGCCTCTGATGGGAGCAGTTCAACTACTAATGAACTACTAACCCCCAGACAACACAATACCCCCCATAACAACGGTTTATTGTTAAAGAGAGATATCACATATTGACACTAAATATTTATATTACAGGCTATTGTACAGAGGTTTGAAAACTCATCAATGTTTGAAAATTGGTAATTCAAAAAGGGCTAAATGAGCTAACAAGAGTCACCCTACCTCTCCTTTAAGTGTTATCTGGCAAATTCTACAAAGGGTGATATGAAAATAAATTTTCACTTAGCTCCAAATGAGATCTCGGAAGATCCTCCTCTGAGATATCATCAGGCAATCTGATGGGAATCTGCCCAACACAGAATTCCATACTCCTCTATCCCCCTGTTCAATCACGAACCTCTGTCCCACTTAAGTATAAATACCCCTTTATCTGTCTTCGGACAAACTTAATAAATCTAAGATGGAATATTTGATTCTAAGTAGATCTGATGTTATTGTTTACAGAGAAGTTTCATAGAGTCATGGGAAAAGACTAAACCATATGTCCAATTAAAAGGCAGACCATTGCCTATAGCTATGCAATATTACCACCATCACCAATATAGTAATAAGCCTTACTAAATATTTTTATCAAAAGGAGAGATTTCTCCTAAGCAAAAACCCAGAAGACCCTATGAGACCTCTCTTTGTTCTACCCTACCTACAAGCAAAATAAGTGTTTTCAACTATATAAATACAGTCGGGGTGGGGCCCCAGCAGGAGCGTTGGTGAAGTATGGACCCCGTGACAAAACCCCCCCCAAGAGAGGGAAAAAAGCTTCCCATGGCAGATCGTGCCAACCCCACAGGGGAGGCATGTGAGCCACAAGGGTGGTAGATGTTTCCTCTCTCATGTCAAGACGAGCATATCTCTCTTGGACATCATAACTGTTTTAAGTTTTTTGGATTATGTTATATCCAATTGTAAATATATGTTAATTTTTTCAATGTTGTTTAAACAGGTCTGCAAAGTAGAGGCTGGCTCGGGCTACTCCGCTGGTAAAATTGAGATGGCATTTAACACTGCTCAGGTAATAAACCCACAACTTCCATAAGGAAAACACACAAGCAGCCATTAAATCCTTTTTCAACATTAATGAGGGATCAGTTACATCACCTATAACACTATGGGAAGCCCATAAAGCGACCATAAGAGGACACTGTATACAACTAGCGTCCAGGCTTAAAATAGAACAAACCAAAAACTATCAAGAAAATGTCACAAATCAAACAGCCATTAAAGATTTCCATTTGACAAACGTAGATAAAAAATTTCAATGGGCCAGGAGGACATTCTATGAGAAAGGAAACAAGGCATCAACACAGCTAGCTAACCTACTTAGAGACCGCAGAACCCAAGCCACTCCAACATCCAAAGACGACAAAGATAAACCGCTATATGACCCAACCCAAATAGCCGACAGATTCAGGAAATACTATGAGACCCTCTACAATTCTGTTCACCCCTCCAAAGACAACACCACTCCCGAGATGAAAACCCTCATGGCAGAATATATCATAAATAGCCACATGCCTACCCTATCACAATCCCAAACAGACACCTTAGACAAATCGGTTTCAGAAGCCGAACTAAAATCAATAATTAAAACCCTTCCCCAGGGAAAGACCCCAGGCCCGGATGGATTTTCAAATAGCTACTACAAAATTTTCCAGGACTTACTTATTCCCCATCTACTTCCCGTATATAATGCCATAATGCAAGGAGAACTAATCCCCTCCACTTTCACCAACTCTCATATGGTTGTTATTCCCAAACCCGGAAAAGACCCTTCCCTAGGTCTCAGCTACTGGCCAATAGCCCTTCCCAACTGAGACTACAAAATCTTCACCAAACTACTTGCAAATAGACTTGCCCCACTACTCCCTGAAATTATCCATAGAGACCAAGTAGGTTTTATTCATCAAAGGCAAGCTGGTGACAACACCCGCAGAATAATCTATTTAATAGACATTCTAAACAAACGCTCAAAAGAAGCTTTGATTTTAAGCCTGGACGCTGAAAAAGCTTTTGATAGATTAAGTTAGCCATTTCTATTTCTCACTTTGGAACACCTGGGACTGAAGAGACAATTTAAAACTGCAATAACTAATCTTTACTCCACAGCCTCAGCCAAGTTCCCCATGATCACTTCCCAGACGTTCCACATTACTAATGGCACAAGACAGCTGTCTCCACTCCTATATGCCATATCCATAGAATCTCTAGCTTGCCATATCAAAGTAAACCCAGATGCCAAAGGCACAGAACTAAATCACACCTCATACCTCATTTTCCTATTTGCCAACGATGTTCTCCTTACAATTACTAATCCAACAATCTCTCTACCAAATCTATTAAAAGAGATAGCTTCCTATAGCAATCTATCGGGGGATATAAAATCAATCAAAACAAAACCCATAAATATCCCCCACAACAATATCAAATTCTCACTCAAACATTTTCATTCAATTGGAAAAAAAGAATATATCAAATACCTGGGTATTCATATCACCCCCTCCTACTCAGCCCTCTTCTCGGCCAATTTTCTCCCTCTCCTAAAAGACACTAGAAAATTACTTAACTCATGGAAAACTCTCACGCTCTCGTGGTTTGGGAAAATAACAATCAAAATGTCTATTTTGCCTAAATGGCTATATCTATTTGAAACCCTGCCCATTCAAATCCTGAGTAAATTCATCCAATCACTACATAAAGAGATCCTAGACTTCATCTGGACCAAAAAGCCCATAGGATCTCCAGACAGGTAATGATGTCAGACCATTCCGATGGAGGTCTGGCGGTCCCTAACATGAATAAATACTATCAGGCGGCACAACTCCGACATGCAGTATATTGGTTCGATTCTACACCCAAGGCACTATAGGTCCAGCTAGAGCAAGACTGGGTCCACCCACTAGACCCTGCAACTCTTCTATTAGTACCTCTTGATCCTAAATCCTGCATCAAAAAAATAGATCTTTTGCACACAATGCATACAACCAAAGAGGTCTGGAGGAGAACCTGGAAAAGCCAAGGCTTAACTTCAGATCTATCGTCCCTAACTCCCGTAGTCGGTAACCCAGAAATCCCCTCCAGTCTGAACTTTCTATATATAAAACAATGGAAAATCTATAAACTTACCAATATAGAAGACCTTAGACCCCATAACACGGAATATATATGAGATCACGACTTTAACAACCCAAAAAGCAGTACTTAACAAGATGTTTTATTCATACTTACAAATCCGTCACTATACAGTATATCTTCTAAAACAAAAAGGACAAACCCTTCCTCCTAAAACTCCTTTCGAACATATTTCCAAAAGAGGACCCCTACAAAAGAAACTGATTTCACAAATATATAATATCCTAAATTCTCCTACTGATACAACTCAAGAAATTAAACATAAATATATGATTCACTGGCAATCACTCCTAAATAGGACCATAACCCCTGAAGAATGGAAAACAATATGGAAACAAGCTGCCACCACTTCCATATGCACAGTTTATAAAGAAAATGCATACAAAATCCTTCTGGAGTGGTACTACACTCCAGAAAAACTTCAGAAAATCTGGCCAAACCAAACAGAGAGGTGCTGGAGGGGGTGTGGTGAAAAAGGAACACTCCTACATATACTCTGGGAATGCCCCTATATCCAAACTATTTGGACGCAAGCATCTAGACTAATTTATACCCTATTTGGGTATCAAACCCCTATGACTCCTATCTATTGGATCTTGGGTCTCCCATTCAAGGGCCTTTCCAAATACTCCAGCAAACTATGTGTACATATGCTTGTGAAGGTTCTCATTCATCCAGGTCATGGTATATCTGTTGTATTCAATTAGATCAACTGGACTTGAAATGTAGTTCTTGAAGACGTTTCGCTAGTCATCCGACTGGCTTTCTCAATTCAGAATGACTTGTACAAGAATCTGTGGCAATTATGTACCCTGGAAAATCCCAATTAGCATATCACAGCCAGGTGTTAAGGGTGTGATTAGATAGTGGCTAAGAGGTGTTATAGGAACGCCCAGAGTAAGGTGTTAAAACAGCATTGTACATGGCAGACAGTTGGTGTCGAACCCCCCCACCTCTATTTAGGCTTGGTTTCTTTATTTTCACATAAATGGCCTACCTGGCTGTGATATGCTAATTGGGATTTTCCAGGGTACATAATTGCCACAGATTCTTGTACAAGTCATTCTGAATTGAGAAAGCCAGTCGGAATGACTAGCGAACGTTCAAGAACTACATTTCAAGTCCGATGATCAATTGAATCAAACAGATATACCATGACCTGGGATGAATAGAACCTTCACAAGCATATTTCTAATCATTTTGGGGAAATGAAAACCTCAAACTTGTACGGCAATATGAAAAGACAGCAAGGAAATTGGCAGACTACAAAAACCACCTGCGATTTAACCTCCGATGCAGACAACAAAGGCTAGTACCATGCAGTATACGTCTGGATTCCACGGTTAAAGGCATCAGAGCCAAAAAGATACTGCAAAAGGCTCAAACCAGCTCCTAAGTGAACGGGTACGACAGACACATTTTACAGTCGATGCTTTAATGCACAACATTAGTCAACTAGAACAGAACCTGGCTCAAAGCTACCTGTGTCCATCTGGGAAAGAGTGATGGAGTTCACCAAACAAGCACAGCTTTCTCAGCACTGTAAGGGCAAACAAAGGCAACAGAACAAGTTCTCTATTCTGTCATCCCAGAACAGCCCCAAAGGAGAACAACTACCTTGGATACAAAAGGAGGGAGTGTCACTTCATCAAACAAGGAGGAATGGGTGAGAACTTGTCTAACAGGACCCTGACCCAGCCAGAAATGGAAGTCCTTGGTAAGGGCTTGAATTTTGCCATCACCCCTAAAGCCATTCTGTGGTGGATATTATAGCAGCCACAGAAGCCTCTATCCACAGTAATAAGGTATCACAGAGTGAGGCAGAACAACTTCGCTTAAGGTATCTGCAGCCTTAGCCAGTGCTAAAAACTCCTTCATCTAACCTGACTACACAGGAAAGAAGAGCCTTAACATCCCTCAAGAAAGATTCCAGTATCACATTCTACCGGCAGACACAGGGAAGATGCACAGTGGTACTCAACACCTCAGCTACCATGATAAGGTGACCATGCTCTTGGCCGATAACAACACATATGAGGCTTTAACAAGGGATCCCACCAGCCGTTACAAGAAAAGAGTCATAGACTTAATACAACCGTTCAAAAGGATAAAGCCATTGACCGAGCAATGTATCATCGCCTCTACCCTGGTGAGGCACATCCATGCAATATGGATCCCAAGATACATAAGGAAGGGGCCCCACTAAGACCTATAGTCAGCAGCATCAACTCGGTAAAATACAAGGTGGCAAAATATCTAGCTAACATCTTAGGACCTTTGGTGGGAAGTTCTAAGCATCACATCCAGAACTCTCAGGATTTCACCAACAAGATTGAAGATATAGTACTCGGTGTAGAAGAAACTATGGTGTCCTATGATGTGACATCTCTCTTCACTTGTATACCCACCAAGGAGGCTGTTGACATGGTGAGAAAACGGCTGGGCCAAGACAGCACGCTTACCAGCAGAAATGATCTCAACCCAGAACAGGTGTGTTCCTTGTTGGACTTGTGCCTGAATACCACCTATTTCAAATACAGGGATAAGTTCTATAAGCAAAAACATGGATGTGCTTGGGATCTCCAGTTTCACCTATTGTGGCCAACCTTACATGGAGGAGGTAGAAACACAGGCGCTTATACCTTTAAGGCATAGCACCCAGCCACTGGTTCAGATATGTTGATGACACCTGGGTTAAAATCCACCAGAAGGAGTACAAGCTTTCACAGAACACATTAATGCGGTGGACCAAAACATTAAATTCACAAGGGAAGAGGTACAAAACAAACAAACTGGCTTTCTTGGACTGCTTGGTAGAAGTTAAGGAAAACGGTAAACTGGAAGTAGAGGTTTACAGAAAACCAACACACACAGATCAGTATTTGATGTTTGACTCCCACCACCCTTTAGATCACAAGCTGGGGGTCATCAGAACCCTGCAACACAGAGCCGAGAACATCCCCACTAGCACAGAGGCGAAGGCTAAAGAAAATGAAACATCTCAGAGAAGCCCTTAAAACTTGTGGATATCCAGACTGGGCCTTGTCAAAAGAAGTAGAAGGAAAGAAAGAACACGATACCAACAGTGAAGGGGAAAAGCAAGACAGGAGGAAGAACATGGTCATCCCATATGTAGCAGGGGTCTCCGAGAAATTAAGAAGAATTTTCAAAAAACATCGTATCCCTGTCTGCTTTAAACCGAACAACACACTGAGGCAGCAATTGGTACATCCGAAAGACCCAATACCAAAACACAAGAAAAGCGACATCATATATGCAGTGCAGTGCAGTGAAGAATGCTCTGATTTGTATGTGGGGGAGACCAAACAGCAACTGCATCAACGTATGGCCCAGCACAGAAGAGCCAATTCCTCGGGTCAGGACTCAGCCGTGTATCTGCATCTTAAGGATAAAGGACATACCTTTGAAGATTGTAATGTTAACATACTGGCGAAGGAAAGTGACTGGTTCAAGAGAGGTGTTAAGAAGGCCATTTATGTGAAAATAAAGAAACCAAGCCTAAATAGAGGTGGGGGGGTTCGACACCAACTGTCTGCCATGTACAATGCTGTTTTAACACCTTACTCTGGGCGTTCCTATAACACCTCTTAGCCACTATCTAATCACACCCTTAACACCTGGCTGTGATATGCTAATTGGGATTTTCCAGGGTACATAATTGCCACAGATTCTTGTACAAGTCATTCTGAATTGAGAAAGCCAGTCGGATGACTAGCGAAACGTCTTCAAGAACTACATTTCAAGTCCAGTTGATCTAATTGAATACAACAGATATATGTGTACATATACAGGTAGCCACGAGAAGGCTAATTACTCAATTCTGGAAATGCACATTACCCCCGACAGAAGAAAATCTACTCCAATCTATTGCAGACCTAAGATCCATGGAAAATCTACCAGCTAGGATTAGAGATCAAATAGATCGATTCACAAAAATTTGGGCCCCTTGGGATATAAGAATGGAAGCATCCTGAGCAATACCATCTCTATATTAAAAATCCATTCCTATTAATTCCATATGCGGAAACAGAAAAGCCGGCGGAGCGGCCCAGCCAGCCAATTAACCAGTTAATGTAAGTAACTTAGTATGACATAATTTTGTGAATTGCACTATTTACCTGTGTGTATGTTTGTTTAAAACCAATACCACTTTGCATCACTATTTAATCAAAAGTGTGAACTGTTCATAAATTATAACTGAATGGAAAATTTCTATAAAAATAAAGTTATTAAAAAAAAAAGGCAAAATGTACATCAAGTAAACCATTTTATGCAATTCTTTATCAACAAAGCAGTAAGACAAAAACCCCTACCTTTCCCAAATCATATATGCATGTGCATTGCAGCCAGCTTTAAAAAAAAACACAACAGTTCTGTAAAACATTTAATCCTTATATAAACTATAAGTCATCTCATAATATTAACATTATCAACTATAATTATTCTATATCTTCTGTAAAGGGCATGTCCACCCCCAAAACTATAACTTAACTCCAGCTCCAAATAGTTCTCCTGTAATGCCCCCCCAATGGCCCAAAAACTGGCCACCAGGAGCACTGCAGGCAGGGAAATTGTTTCCGCCTCTGAGGCTTCCTCTCAGAGGTTTTTGGCTTGCTCAGAGCAGCCCTCCCCCCCTCCCGTTTTCATCTCCCTCCCCTTAGTTTAAAAACCCTTTGGCACATAGTAAGTCTCCTTCCCCCAGCCCCAACAGCTATAATACATCTTTCAGACAGTCCCCCGAACTCTACTTACCTTACCTCTCGCCCCCGGCATTCTGTGCAGCCGGCAGCCGCTTCCGTGATTGGCTGCCTCTCAGCCAATCAGGGACGCGGCTGACGGTCCGGCTCCCTGCTTGCAGTTTCATGCAAGCAGAGGGATGGGTAGTACGGCGGAGGAAAGAGGGAAGGTAAGTAGAGTTTGGGGGACTTTCTGAAAAATGTATTATAGCGGTTGGGGCTGGGGGAAGGAACCCTACTATATGCCAAATTTTTTTTACATGGGGTGGACATGCACTTTAAAGTGTTAATATGGGATCTAAGGTTTAATTCATGTGTAATATTTCTGCTGTGTTAGTCAGTTGTTTTTCAATTACCTTGATGATGCAGCATCCCAATCTTGACCATCTCCTCTGAGGCGCTGACTTGTACGACCCACCGCCAATGGTCGAACATTCACATTGACAGGAGAAGGATTTTGAGAATCATAGGTTCTTTGAACATCTTGATAATAAGATGCAGAAGAATTATGGGACACAATTTCTATAAAAAACATAAAAGTTTTCGGTTTTATAGAAATTAAAAAGCACAAGTAGATCAAGGATCTTACCAGCCATTTACCATTTTTTAGGGCAATTTCAACCCTCAAACGAAAAATTGTCAGTAAGTAAATCACCGTCCACCCCTAAACTGCTTTAAAAGCCAACAGACGTAGTTTTCTGAGCTTGTTATGAGCTTGCACATACAAAGAGGAGGCAGCTAGGGGAACAGCATTCAGTCATTGGCTGAGATATATCCCTGACTAATAGTTACAAACCAGAAGAACCAGGAAGTAAAATAAGAGGTTACATAACATTTTGCAGAATTTTACCTTAGCCATATATCTTTCAGTTTAAACTAATGCAGTTTTGAGGTATCGGGGGTGATTTAGCTATATACAATTTTTCATTTGAGGGTTGACTTGCCCCTTAAGGAACTAAAATATAAAAAAAACTTTCAAAACATTTTAGGTGAGCATTTTGCAGACTGAATTTCTTTTAAATTGGCTTTGTCTTTTTTACTTTTTACTGACAAATACGAGTTTGAGATTTCACAATATAAATGCATAAAATTAATTTTTCCCATAGTGTATATTGTATAGTAATAACCACCTATTTTGCAAGGAGAAAACATTTTCAGACCCAACTCTACATATTTTAGTTTATATACATCAACCCCACTATGTACTCTAAAATCTAAAAAAATTTTAAGGATATAACAACAAATAGCAGTGCTGGAAGGATCATGTTCTCTGTGGTGAATATGGCCAACAAGTATGGACAGTTTGTATATATATATGAAATCAATATTCTTTCACTACAGAAAACCCTGCAGTTAGGCTGATGCCACACTAAAGCGGACTGGACCGTGTTCTGATAATATTCCGTTATTGGAGCGCATGTGAATTATGCCAAAAATGGTGATCACATGTACTCCAATAAGCGAATTACAGTGCAATGGGCACCAATGCACCTAGTGTGGCTGGACCAATTGGCCAACACTAGTGTGAGCTTTTTATTGCGGATTGCGCATTAAAATGGACTAGGGTGGTCTAGCCCTTACTGACCTTCCTTAAAGGGCATCTATAGAGGGAAAATTAACTTTTTTTCCCTTTCTTTCCATGTGTATTTCCCCGCAACCCCCAGAGTGTCGTCACTTTTTTCAGATTCCCTCTCTGTCCTGAGATACACCATATAGAAGAATATGTGATTGCATTCCTCTATTCCTACTTGGACTGTCAATCAAATCCCTGTGATTCCCCCTCCCTGCTCTGTAATAAACATAGAGATAACAGCATTAGCAGGGGGAGAGAGGTAGCTTTGATGGTAGATATAAGGCTGCACTTGACCTCCCTTCTTAATAGCTTTCACTAATTGATGATGGGTCACAAAGTGAGAGATCGTAAACTGTACTGATCTCCTTCTTCTTCCGTGCCTCCAGGACAGCTTGCTTTCTAGTGGCCACTGTGCGTGGGTGTGTTTTTCAGGATGTTGAACTTTTAACTCCTACAGCACATGATAAGCTTGTCGGTTAGCCGGAGTTGAAACATGGAGGAGGTAATAGAGGGGAGGGGGAAGGGGGGAGTGCTGCACACAGATATGACACCATGGTTAAACAGAGTCACTGACAGAAATAGGATTAAGGCAGCACAGAGTACATGAATTAAACTTTGCAAAGGGGTAATGTGTTTTTTTCACTATAGATGCCCTTTAAGGTCGATAAGCTCAGGAACTCAGGAATTATTCATTCAGGAGGATGTACAAGTGAAAGTAAATTTAGAACTTACTGTAGTGAAGGATTTCTGTTGCATAGCACAGGTATAGCATTTTTTTAGTGATGAAATAATTACAACGGCAAGTGACACAATTATGTTATCTGTTTTAGGCCACTAGTCATAAAATATATATATTTAGCCTGGAGATTTGTTTTAAAACCAAATATTACAGAATAAAAATACATTCCAATTAATAACTAGGTCCGATCTTTAGCAACAACATTTCAAAGATAGTTTGTCAAATGGTTTTAATCTTACTTATTTCTTTTGTATATTGCAAAAAAACTATAACCATAAAAATAACCTATTATATATAATATTTTGTATAATCTTACCCTGTTTTGTACACAAAAAACTTGAATCCCTGTGAAAATGAAGCCTTCTTTTCAGTAGATTACATAATTGAAATAGACACGAAACAGACTGCAAAGCTAAATGTTGCGTCCCATTCTTTTCAGAGGCAAGTTTGAGTAAAGATAGAAGGCTCTGAAATATATATGTATAGAAAAAAAATATTAATGTAAAATTTAAAATGCTTTTTATAAATACATTTTCTAAATGTTTAGCTGGTAATATAGCTCTTTTGATTTTTTAGGACTTAATAATTGAATATTTCTTTTGTTACCAAGAGCGTTACTAAATATGAGAACAGTGTAATGATGCTGTACTTGTGAGATTCTGCATATGTTGAATGTTTTCAAATTTATACTAGTATGAGGACCCAATCTGCTATATTTTTACACATGAAATGCTGTTGATTGTCCAGAAATGTATGTGATTGTAAGTGCTACTACCCGAGGAATGGGGAGACCCCGAAACGTTGTGCACATGCCTATGTCACAATAAAAGTTTGAATTTACTAAGTGAGTGCGGTCCTCGTTCTATATCCAAGTAAAGTTTGGGGGACTTTCTCTGAAAAATGTATTATAGTGGTTGGGGCTGGGGGAAGGAGTGCTACTATGTGCCAAAAATATTTACATGGGTGGACATGCCCTTACTCTTCTTTAAAATGTGTATTGCCCCCCCAAACCCCACTTTTGCAGAGTTCACACACTTCAAAGATGCCCCAGAGCTTACTTACCTGACCCTGTCCCTCGCCGCTTCTGCTCCGCGGCTGCTGCTGACAGCCAATCCACTTCCTGGTTGTGGCTGTCAGTTAGGGAGCGATGTGACGTCACGCCCAATTGCCCAACAGCCACGACCAGGAAGTGAAGCAGCTGTCAGAGCTCGCAACAAGCTCAAAACAGGAACAAGGGGGGGGGGGGGGAGACGTTGAGGGAACGGGTCGGGTAAGTAAGCTCTGGGTCATCTTTGAAGTTTGTGAACTCTGCCAAAGTGGGGTTTGGGGGGTAATACACATTTTAAAGAAGAGTAATTTTTTGGCTGGACTTGCCCTTTAACAAGTTACTAATTGATACAGTATTTTTTGTTCAATATAAATTTACATTGTAAGAATATATATCTGTTGTATTCAATTAGATCAACTGGACTTGAAGTTTCACATGGCAATACTATTGGTGACTTACAGACTCTGTGTGTGGATATATTCCCATAACATTATTCACATTCACTATAGATTTTGAGGAGTTTAGTGGTTTTTTTAATTGTTTTTTAATGTATATCCCTGTCAAATAGAATAAAGGATTTTTAGCCTTTCACTATTACAAATATCTTTTGTATTATTGAGTGTTGCAGATCAGATCTCTTTTTCTATCTCTTTTTCTATCTGACCCGAGGAATTGGCTCTTCTGTGCTGGGCCATACATTGATGCAGTTGCTGTTTGGTCTCCCCCACATACAAATCAGAGCATTCTTCACTGCACTGTGTATATGATGTCGCTTTTCTTGTGTTTCGGTATTGGGTCTTTCGGATGTACCAATTGCTGCCTCAGTGTGATGTTTGGTTTAAAGCAGACAGGGATACGGTGTTTTTTGAAAATTCTTCTTAATTTCTCGGAGACCCCTGATACACATGGGATGACCAAAGTTCTTTCTCCTGTCTTGCTTTTCCCCTTCACTGTTGGTATATGTGTTATTTTCTTTCCTTCTACCTCTTTTTACAAGGGCGCAGTCTGGATATCCACAAGTTTAAAGGGCTCCTCTGAGATGTTTCATTTCTTTAGCCTTCGCCTCTGTGCTACTGGGGATGTTCTCTGCTCTGTGTTGCAGGGTTCTGATGACACCCAGCTTGTGATCTAAAGGGTGGTGGGAGTCAAACATCAAATACTTACCTGTGTGTGTTGTTTTCTACCATTTTCCTTGACTTCTACCAAGCAGTCCAAGAAAGCCTGGATGAATGAGAACCTGGATGAATGAGAACCTTCACAAGCATTGTAAGAATATCTTACAACCCAGCGAAGTTACATGGAGATAGCCGTTCTCGGAGCATTACTATCAGCCATTTTTCTATCTCGCTATTTTTTATGCCAGCTAATAGCTAGCGTTTAAAGTGCCACAATAGAATACCGCTTTCGGCATATAAACATCACTTGCAGCGGCTGCGCGGTTAACTTTCGTGCTAGTCACACAGCTGCAGCAAAGGAGTTTTATTCACACTAACCGATATAACATGGGTTTGCGTGTTTTTTAACTCCATTTTCGGCAACTGCGCCTCTTTGTGCATCTGGCTGAAAGTGGCCTACCCATGTTGCCTCTCCATTTAATTAATAGATTGTAAAAATTTTAGTTTTAATTGAATGAAAAAACAATACTGTATTAATTAGTAATGTTAAGTGTATTTATATTACCACTAGATGCACCATTTACCTTGTGTTCACTATATATAAAGACTTTTGAGATAAGACTTCCATAATGGATTTCTTCATGGAGGTTGGATCATGAAATGCCAATCAGGATTAACATGTTTGGGGGTGGAGTGTAAGGGTATAAAAGGGGTGGTGTGTTTTTTTTAAGTTACATCTAAGCGGAAAAGGCGTTCCCAGAAACGTTGCGTGTGTACGATTAAAGTAATAACGCGTTTTCTATAAACACAATTATGTTTAAGACTGGCGTGTGCTCTGGGATGTTCTCTCTTGGATTTACTTACCACTGGCTATGGTACCGTGAGTAGCACCCAGCATTTATTTTCCTTTTACAGGTGTGTGGGAGTTCCTTGTTTGTCACTAGATGTAATAAATCTGCAAAACAATTAAATGGTGTGCGCTTCCAATTCTTTTCGAATTCATTTTATGTTGTGCTATACGTTGATCCTGGGTAGAGGATCAGAGAGGTATTCCAGTAAGCATTATAACACCTATATATTACTCAAATATTTATTTAGCACCAGCACTATAGATAAAAATGGGACCTACAGCACCAGCTCAGCATGTGCCTCCCAGTTTCTCAGTCTCCTTCCCTAATATGCGCACACCTATTTTAAATGATGGGCAATGGACGTGGTGGGGAGCTATCATTGTGGCTATCTATCACTCTGGTTATCGGTCATTGGAAGTAAGAAAGGGAGGTAGGAGTAGTACTCTTCTTCCTTGGATTAAGTAGTTTTGTGGGGTAAATGGCCTCTTTCAAATTTATCAAATACCCCATAACTTACCTGCACAATTTTTGGTCTCTGAAGAAATATTTCAGCAGGAAAGTCTTGCATAATAACATCTTGTAGAAGCTGGCAACTTCTCCAGATTAAATTGTGATTATTGCTTCTTAGAGAGCTGAAAAGAGCATAAGTCACTTTTTTTCAGCTTGAATCTCTCAATACATTTTAACACATTTGTTAATGTGAAAGCTATTCTCAGAACACCCATGCATTTTCTTACATGCAAAATGCAGATTCAATTAAAGTGCATGTCCACCCCTAGAACAGGAATCTGTATTTACCTTCCCCACTCACCAAAACTTTGAGATCGTAAGTGACTTACATTCCAGCAGTCCCTGAAACCCTTGGGAACGTAAGCAACTATATCGATCTCAGGGTTAGAGCGGGTAGGAAAGTATATATTTTTGTTATGGAGGTTGACATGTCCTTTAACTAAAAAATTGTCATTGTCAGTACATCTCCCTATGCATGCCATCTTCAAACAGCCTTGTAAGCATTTTTTTTTATTTCAAATGCACAAAGTGTACATACATTTGCAAGTTGCTACAGAAAACAGGGAATCGGTATCAAACATTTTGTGTAGTTGTGGATTATCTTACATCCTTGGAATTAAATTTACAATGTTTAATTTACTCCACAGTTCATATTAACCAAATAATATAAATACACCTTAAATGGCATTGATAACAAAACATACAGTTTGGGGAGAGGGAACCGGGAGGGGTTATGGGGGTGCCAATTATTACAGTATCATGCATGGTTTAGTTGTACTTGTATAACAGTGATATCCGAGAATAACATTGCATCACATGCCTTGTGAGCTTATTCACTATTGTCAATCACTCAAATGTGCCCTCCCACACTTATAATGAACAAATAAAGTGGGGTAATAGGCTGGATCCCACCTTCGGCTATAAACAACTGTCCAACCTGGGCAGTCAAATAGAACCACTAATAAATATGTAAGCAAAACACCAGTTTTATTCATAAAATGAGGAAAAGTGATTCACACTTCCCAATGACATTGACTTTAAACAATAATACTTATTCAAAAATATTAAATATCACAATAATGACTGGCCAGCACACAAATTACTTGTACCTATCCAAACAGACAAGAAAATGTTTCTAAGGGCATGGCCACACTGCACTGCAAACGCAAATCGCACACAGAATCACATGCGATTTCATGTGCGATTTCGTTGCGTTTGCACAAGCGGTTTTTCATTAGGTATAGGAAAACGCATGCGATTGAGATAAAAAATGCGGAACAAATCGCAACGCACCCGAAAACGCGCCTTTCAGTGCGTTGACGCGTTTTAAATGATCTGAAAAAACGCAAGCGCAAAAAAAACGCAGAAGTGTGGCCTAGCCCTAATACAATTCTTAAAATCATGTAAAAACCAAATGTCTGTATTGAAGCTCCTTGAAATCCACATAAATTGTATCAAATCAGTCAAGGAAGAAACAATCAGTACTTATCCTTTCACTGCTGATTCCCTTGTATAGTATTTCAGTCTAGGGGGAAATGAGTCTCCGGATAGACTACCTTTCTCCGTGGTTCTATATTTAGCGTTTGATACAAGCTGAATGTGCTTCACTCAGATGTTCCTGCGGAAGCTCAATCAGTTCACCACCTCCGTTCACAGTAAGCGGTTCCTATTACAGGGCATCCAAGTCCTCCTTTATGGAGTCGGGCTCTCCCTCAGCGTGTCCTACCAGTTCCGCGCTGATTACATCACTTCCTTTTGGCTTTAAATTTCCCCTATACATTGTAGCTTTAATCTCTCTCTCTGACTAATCCTACAGCAGATTAAAGTGTGTGCCACTGGGCTCTGGGTGACCAGCTCTGCAGGAGTTTACCCAGCAGGGGGCGCGTGATGTTCCCTCTCTCTCTCTCCTTCCTGGTCTCTGGGTGTCAGTAAAAAGAAATTGGGGCAGGGGCTGCACAGTTCAGCCTCTTCTGTCAATGGCAAATGGAAAAATCAACAGAATCCCCCACATGGGTGTAAAAAACGCACTCATTTGATACAATTTATGTGGATTACCACTACAATATACTTTTTATTACTTTTAACGGTTTTACCAAGTATGGATAATAAATAAGAATTTCAAGGAGCTTCAATACAGACGTTTGGTTTTTACGTATTTTGAAGAATTGTATTAGAAACACATACAGGGAGATTCAATAAAAGTTCTTATCCTTTAAAATGGTGCTAATTTTGCCCCAGCCAATCAGATCTTATTTAACATTTGAAAGCGAACATCTGATTGGTTGGGGCAAAATTAGCACCATTTTAAACGATAAGAACTTTTATTGAATAACCCTGATATTCTTTCTATTTGGATGGGTAATTAGTGTGCTGGCCAGCCATTATAGTGATATTTAATATTTTTTATTAAAGTATTATTGTTTATAAAGTTGATGTCATATTCACTATTGGCCAAGCAAGTATACACTGTATATTTGCAAACTATATTATACATCTTAAAATCCCTGTTCAGTATCTAAGCAGGATCACTATGCTGTAACAAGAATGTCCATCACCTTTTAGGGAGTAGGACAACCAGCAGCTTCCTTGTTTTGATCTGCTGTGCAATAGAAAACATGGGTAAAAGTGTACAGGAAACACTTGGACTACCATTAACACTGAATAATGGAGGCTGACCTCTAGTATCCAAAGGATAATAACATAAAGTAACCAACAGCCACATCTAAGGGAGAGGTGAGACAGTTTGCTGTACTATTGTGAATGTGCTGTCTTTTGGGACAATGTTTTCTGGTGACTTTAGCTCCCATTTAAATGTTAATTTTCTTCATCAGAAGAATACAATTGTGTGTGTGGTCAAATGAATGCACAATGGATTAGATGAAAATATAATACAGGCATACAGCATAAATGCATCTAAACATTAAAGGGCATCTATAGTGAAAAAAACACATTGACCCTTTGCAAAGTTAAATTTATGTACTCTGTGCTGCCTTAATCCTATCTCTGCCAGTGATTCTGTTTAACCATGGTTTCAGATCTGTGTGCAGCACTCCACCCTTCCCCCTCCCCTCTGTTATCTCCTCCATGTCTCAACTCTGGCTAACCGACAAGCTTGTCATGTGCAGTAGGAGAGATCTCTCACTTTGTGACCTATCATCAATCGGTGAAAGCTATTAAGAAGAGGGGTCAAGTGCAGCCTTTTATCTAGAATCAAAGCTACCTCTCTCCCCCTGCTAATGCTCTTATCTCTATGTTTATTACAGAGCAGGGAGGGGGGATCACTTCACAGGGATTTGATTGACAGTCCAAGTACGAGTAGAGGAATACAATCA
Source organism: Hymenochirus boettgeri (assembly GCA_019447015.1). NCBI lineage: Eukaryota > Metazoa > Chordata > Amphibia > Anura > Pipidae > Hymenochirus > Hymenochirus boettgeri. The sequence goes on along the minus strand of CM033474.1, from coordinate 191,647,049 downwards.
TGTATTCTTCTAACTGGTGTAACTCAGTACAGAGAGGGAATCTGAAAAAAGTGAAGACACTCTGGGGGTTGTGGGGAATTATAGAACACATGGAAAGAAAGAAAAAAAAGTTCATTTTCCCACTATAGATGTCCTTTAAACGTGCAAAGAACCTAGTAACTAGACAAAAAAAAAAAAAAAAGGTTTGTAAGTCACGCTAGCCAATATTATACAGGTCAGGGTGACTAAGACCAGGTTTTGCGGCTTAAAGTGCATCTATAGTGAAAAAAACAACATTGGCCCATTGCAAAGTTAAATTCATGTACTCTGTGCTGCCTTTACCCTATCTCTATCAGTGACTTTGTTTAACCATGGTTTCAGATCTCGGTGCAGCACTCCCCCCTTCCCCCTCCCCTCTGTTACCTCCTCCATGTCTCAACTCCGGCTTGCCGACAAGCTTATCATGTGCAGTAGGAGTTAAAATTTCAACATCCTGAAAAACACACCCACGCACAGTGGCCAATAGAAAGCAAGCTGTCCTGCTGCTCTCTCTTTGTGACCCATCATCAATCAGTGAAGTCTATCAAGAAGGGGGGTCAAGTGCAGCCTTAAATCTGCCATCAAAGCTACCACTCTCCCCCTGCTAATGCTCAGATCTCTATGTTTGTAACAGAGCATGGAGGAGGGAGGGACTTGAGCACGGAAGAGGGTCACATCACAGGGATTTGATTGACAGTCCAAGTATAGGAGTAGAGGAATGCAATCATGTATTCTTCTAACTTGTGTATCTCAGGACAGAGAGGGAATCTTAAAGTGAAGACACTCTGGGGGTTGGGGGGAATTATAGAACACATGGAAGAAAAGGAAAAAAAAAGTTTATTTTCTCACTATAGATGCCCTTTAAAGGGTTATGCAAAAAACAGTGCAGCAAGCTATGAAATAAACCAACAGCGCCACTTTTGTTCAATGCTAACTAATGATTGTTAGGCTACAATCTTTATATAGGGACCTGTTCTGTTCTATGGAATAGGAGGCAGAGGTGACTGGTAGCGATGGGATCCAGGTTCGACACGGAACCCCTCGGTTCCGAAATCCGAAAGATCCATCCGAATCCGGATGGATCCTCCAGATTTCAGGACTTCGTAAGATATTTTTTCAAAGATTTTCAAATGTATGGAGCTATTTTCGATAATTTTTTAAAATAATCTTCAAACGTTTGAAAGTCCTTGAAAATAGGATCGGAGACCATTTTCAAGTTTCCGATCGTATTTTCCAAAAATCTAACGTTCACGGCTATTTTCGATAATTTTCGAAAATAGTCTCAAACATTTGAAAATCTTCAAAAATACGATCGGAAACTCGAAAATGGTCTCTGATCGTATTTTCAAGAATTTTCGAACGTTCAATGCTATTTTCAAAAAAAGCCTAGTACATTCGAAAATTATCGAAAATTTGCTCTGGTTTTTGGGATTTTCGGCCATCTCTAGTGAGATTTCCCCATTAGCTCATCTTTTTTTTTTCATCAGACATGATGGATTATGAAATTATTTAACATGTGTTACATAGATATTTTAGATTGAAAAATGACAAGCCCAGCATCCCCAAGCCAATAAAATGTACAGCACCCACCACTAAATACATATGCACACATAAAAACAGTCACAAGATGTAACCCTGTGTATTCGTCTTAGTTGGCATCTAAGGGTGGCCATACATAAGAACGATAATAGGTAAATCCCGTTGTGTGTAGGTGGTATTCCGGACAGATCGGAGTGCCGTCAGTGATCTGTCGGCACATTGCAATGGAAATTGCACGTGTATGGCCACCTTAAGTGTATGGAGATTTAATTAACACAACATTGTCATGCAAAGTATTCCCTGACCTTACTAACATGGCAGTGAAGAACTACTGAAGCTTCCTAAAATTAAATGTATTTTCTTCAAGTCAAGGTGGGATATACACTTCTAAGAACAGTTGCTAGGTCCCATGATCACGCACATCGGCGCATGCAGGATTTTTGCAATGCGCTGCTTTGCGCGATACTTCTTGTGCGCTGTGTTCCGGGCCATATCATGTTATTGTGGCATGCATGCGATCCGCACAAAAAGTAGGGCACGCATACTAACCAGAACTACCAGATAGAATTGCATTGGCAATGCGAACCGGAAGCGTCAACGAAGTGCAAATCGCACTCCGACACCCAATAGTGGGACCTAGCCCTTAGAGGGCCTTTGTTGGGGGTCCCACAGCTCAAAACCAGCCCCCCAGCTTTCTTCTTCTGTCATCTTTCTCTTCTTCTCCACCCTCATCTCTTCTTCTATGCGGTGTTCTTTTTCTTCCCCATCTCTCTTTTCTTGTTCTCTTGATTCCAGAGTCTTCAGACTTTCTTCACATCCCGACATATTCAGAGCTCCACAAAAGGTTTATATAGAATATAGAATTGCTGAAATACTACCTCCAAACATGACTGGCCAAACCATTTTTTTTGTGATGTGCGCTATATGCTTTTTTTTGTAAAGCACAGTGATGGTTACCAGCATTTTCTTCCTGTTGGTAAAGTCTGGTTTATAAGTTACTAAATAGCAAACAAAACTGTGGTTGTACTGCAGGGAAGACCATACCCATTGATAAATATGCCCATAAGAGTAAGTCAGAGAACTCTAGGTGCCAGTCTTAATTTGTCAATAAACTTATCAAATTGAGTCGAAATTCAATTATCTAATCTATCTAACAATTAAAATATTGCAGTCTTATTGATTTTGTGATCAAATGCCAGATGGTTGACAGAACTTCACAGGAATGACAGGAGGTAAGTTATCTAACATTTGAGAATTTAGGGGAAATTATAGCTATTAACAGAATTCCTAAAAGGGGAACTGTGGTCTTTTGAAGGTTGAAACCTGTCCTATCAACCACCACTCTACGTGCTGCAGAGCCCAAGCTATGAAGAAATCACTGATCATAAAGTATGGGGGTGGGAGGTTCTGAATCTGCAGTCACAAATACTAGTTCCTCCTAATCTGTGTTTAGCACAAGCTCAGTGCAGGAGAAAGCAGAAGAAACCAGGAAGAGATCAAGCTACAGTGACTAGGGCCACAGGGGGTTTCAAGGGGACACAGTGGACTATGAGGAGGATGAGACAAAGGGAAGAAGGACTTTCACATGGTTTTAGAGGAGGAAGCGCAGGGGATCTGGTGATGCTGCTACCATATCACACATAAAATATAAATATCTTCAAAACTATGGAAAAAAAATATTGCATTGCAAAAATTACTCAGGAAAGCAATTCCTATCAATTTACCTAAAGTAATTTTTGGACCACAGTTGTACTTTAACATAAATTAGTCACCAATAAATTACTGTTAAGATATTATGTTTAGCAAATACAGAACTTTGAAACCAAACAGGATTATGGTTACCTTTCATTTGTTGAAAGCACATGTTTATCTGTTGTTGTTAATGGCAACCAAGGAAATGTAGAAAACTTCAGACATGTTGCTGTACAGTGCCTTGCTGTAATGTTTAAACAAGAAAAACACCTAATTTAGAAAATGGGCTAAACCACTGGCAGACTGTGCACAATCACTATGTTGACAAATATCATTGAAGCGTGTCAACACTTAAAATTATAATACACTAGTTATAAGTGATAAAATTAGTCTATTATTGAACGTTTAAACTGAACCAGAGTAAGATGTTTTGGCTTGCAAACACTTGCTATAAACACAGCTTTTAAAAATAAAAAAGGGCTATGTCTTGATGTAAAATATATTGTAAACAGCTTAAAATAAAAGTAAAGGGGACATGAGTAATGCTTGAGTGTGACTTTCACTGATTTCTTTATGGAAATTGTGTAAGATAAAATTGCAAATTGACACATGACCATAAGTATAATTAACATAAATGAAAAGCAGCATTGATCCAGAAAAACTAAATAAATTGTACCAAAGGAATATATTATTTTAAACATTTAACATGTGTTCAAAATATTATTAACACAGTAATAACAGTACATGTAGGTTCAATTTATAGATATACAGTTATGCACACCTGATGTTTCTTCTGGGTTAGCACTCGACTCTGCTAATGTTAATGTCTCTTTAAAATATCCATCAGCCACAACTTCCTCCTGCATGACTAAAAAGAAAAAAAAAAAAAATCTATGGAGATCAAATAGTTTGCATAGACATAAGTTAAAAAAATAGCCAAAGATTTTGGGGCAAAATATTACATTTACTATACATGCACACACACATATATGTATTTTTATATATACATATACATACACACACACTTTTTAAAAAATGTTTTAATAAATCTCATGTACAATGACACCAGCTATTCATAGGTACCCCAATTTACCTATTCAGTAGATAGCCCAAAATTTAAAAAAACACACTAACCCCAGGTTTATACAAGTGCCAAAAAATTGGAACAAAACATAGACCTGAACACAGCTGTTCAATAATGAGGTTTTTTTTTTCTCAAATTCAATTTTTTTCCTAAAAATATAAAATTAGAGACAACTTCAAAAGGTACATTTCACAGAAAAACTGTAGCACAAAAAAAAACTGCAGCAGAAAGTTCAAAACCAACACAGAAATCAAAGCCCAACTTTTTTTGCATAAAACCAAATGTCACACAACTTACACACAGATACATAATGGTGCCAATTCTTACATACATGCAGAATTCCAAAAGCAGCTTATTGAAGAAATTCAAACCTAGCAATTATATGCTACACTCATTACTCATTATTATTTCCCTAGGCTCTGTCTTTGGGATCATAGCTTGCTTAAAAGTCCACCCGTGTTAAATCTTCAGCAAAGGTATTAAGACAGATCCTTGCTTTTACTTATTGTAAAATGTTTGTTTACATTTTTATTTGGTTTTACACTTTCACTGCCACAGATCGTATATTTATGATCTGTGCATGAACGGCTCAAACTGCCACAAATCGTGAATATACAATCTGTGGCTTGCCCTTTAAAAAAAAATTGAGCCGTGCTAGGGGCGATCGGGGGGCAGAATTCAACTGCCCCCATAGCCCCCTCGATCCCCCCTTGGTTTCGTCCAAATCCGAGTGAGGGATCGGAGATATCCCTAACTTTAGCCGTGACCGCATAGCAGGAAGCCGGTCCCACATGGAGGAAGAAGCAGAGCTGAAAGGGAGACCCCCGTGACATCATGGAGCTTCCTCCTTCACCGGGGTCTTCCCATAGAGAGGTACAATACTGCCCCTGGTGGTCTAGTGGAGGTACCGCACTGCGATCTCCATTCAGATCACAGTACAATACCTGGTATAGTAAAGCTGTCAATGTGACAGCTTTACTATACTTTTTGTGAATGGAACTCAAAGTTCCATTCACAAATAGGATTTTTTCTAAGTCTTTGCTACTTAGCAAAGACTTAGGAAAAATTGATCTTTGCCAATGAATGAAAAATCACTTCCTGGAAAATGATTTCCGGGAAGTGATTTTTCCGACCGGATTTCGAATTGGAAAACGGGCATTTATGCCCACACCATTGATGGTATGAACTGCGCCCACACCATTAATGGTATGAATGAACAAACTACAGAATTACGTAGATAAAGGTGTGTGGATTCGAGAAATATATGGTTTGTGAGGAAAAACTGCAGACTGTTCAAATTCAGAGTTGGCTGAATATTTTTGCTGTTTCTGAGCCATTGTGCATTGTCTAACTTCGTGGCCATTCGCTTCCACGTCCGCATGTGTAACCAGGCATATGGCATACCGTTTGATTCAGGACATTTGGGAGATTGATACTTAGTAACTTTTTTTATATTCCATCAGGTTTTGGCATGATTTTTACCTTTTGAAGTTGTTTTTTGTTCATTTTTTCAGAAAAGTGCAAACTTCTTCGAAGAACTGCGCCCACACCATTGATGGTATGAATGAACAAACTACAGTGTTACATAGCTGAAGGTGTGTAGATTTCAGTAATATGTAGTTTGTGTATGTTATTTCTGAGTTACGGGGGTGTTTTGTGAAAAAAACTGCAGCCTGTTCAAATTCGGAGTTGGCCAAATATTTTCGCTGTTTCTGAGCCATCGTGCATTGTTTCACTTTGTGGCTTTTCGCTTCCACGTCCGTAACCACACATATGGCATACCGTTTGATTCAGGACATTTGGGAGATTGACATTTAGTAACTTTTTTTTACATTCCATGAGGGTTTGGCATGATTTCTACCTTTTGAAGTTGTTTTTTGTTCATTTCTTCAGAAAAGTGCGAAATTCTACGAAGAACTATGCCCACACCATTGATGGTATGAATAAACACACAACTGTGTTACATAGCAGAAGGTGTGTAGATTTCAGGAATATATAGTTTGTGGCGGTTATTTTTAAGTTATGGGGGTGTTTTGTGGAAAAAACTGCAGACTGTTCAAATTTGGAGTTGGCTAAATATTTTCGCTTTTTCTGAGCCATCGTGTGTTGTCTCACTTTGTGGCTTTTCGCTTTCACGTCTGCGTGTAACCACGCATATGGTATACCGTTTGATTAAGGACATTTGGGAGATTGATATTTAGTAACTTTTTTTTACATTCCATGAGGTTTTGGTATGATTTCTACATTTTTGATTGTTGTTTGATGTTCATTTTTTTTGAAAATCTGGTAAAAGTGCAAAATTCTACGAATAACTGCGCCCACACCATTGATGGTATGAATGAACGAACTACAGCGTTACATAGCTGAAGGTGTGTAGATTTCAGGAATATATAGTTTGTCGGGGGTATATAGTTAGGGGGGTGTTTTGTGGAAAAACTGCAGACTGTTCAAATACAAAACTGGCAAAAAATTTTTTTTGCTGCTACTGACATTTGGCATTGGTCCCACTTTGGGTAAGTTGGTAGCCATGACTCTGGGTATACCCATGAATGTGGCATAGTCCACAGTTTTTAGCTGAAATTCGCATTTGATTTTGTCTCTGATTTTACAGTTGAGGAAAAAAAGGAAAATGTGAGAAAATAACTTACAATTGGACAAAGCGCTGCTCCCCGGGTATCTGCATTTTGATTGAAACTTACCTCACTTGTAAAATCATGCGGGTGTCGTTTCTAAAAATATCTCACTTGTGGGGATATTTTAGTTAATTTGGTAGATATTCTATGTTAACCGTCAGAAGTAGTTATACATTTAAATTTGGTGTAATATTCTTGAAGGTGCAGTTTTAGTTTGGGGGGGTCTCCTGTACAGGAAAAGTGGGGTACCTACATATATCTGATATCGTTGTACTCGGGAGTATCAGAGCTTTTAGAAACAGTAAGAATTTTGTGTGTAACCTTCAGATAACTATAAGTAAAAATGTGAAATATCCACGAAAATATGCAAATTTTTTTTTTTTTTTTAACATTTTACCCATAATTCCAGTCAAAATTCCAGTAAAGTTACAAAATTCTGTTACTGTGTTAAAGTACACTTTGTGCTGAAACAATGTATAATATTCCTGATTTACTGCAATGTTTCCTACTGTAAAATTAGTCTAAAGTGATTAAGGGCAAAATCCTGAAAATTCTTCTGGCACTTAACGCAAAAAAAAAAATGAAATTCTGCTGGCACTAAAAGGGTTAATTTTCAATAAATAATAACATACAAATAATAATCAATAAAAATAATAGTGCTTGCAAGCTCCCATACCACTGTGTATTCCTCAGCGAAGATCAGATTAATCCAATATAATATCATGCATCAAACATATTTTCCCCCATTATGTCTACACCATATTTCAATGTCAAGTGGCAAAATGGCAAAAATCTTTCCATGACCAAGCTGATTTCTGGAACCTTATCTGGAGCTGTCCTCGCATAAGATCATTCTGGCGACAAGTAGTTACATTCCTGTCTAATTTATGTATGATGTTAATTCCCTTTGAAGGAGAAAGCATGATGGATGAAGAACACTGAACTAAATCCTTTCATTCTCAAAACTTTATTCTATGCACATAAAGCCATAATTCTAAAATCGATGGCTCACGATTCTCTAACTTTAACCTAATGGAAAGTCTTAATCAATGCAACACTACCCTAACTTCAAATAACATATCAGGAGAAAGGCTGTTCACATAAATTCTCTAAAATATGGGTTATCTGGTTTGAAAGCCACAGCACCACTTCCTAAACCAAACATGGTACAACCTACTTTGAACAGCAGTCCTAGCAGCAGCACCCCGCCCCTTTCCCTCCCTCCTACCCCTTTTCCCCCACAGCCACTTCACTATGAATAAATGACCATAGCCAGATTGTTATGAAGCCATTAGTTACTTTTTTATTATTACTATTCAAGAATTGCAAGTGTACATAAAGGTATATTTGTATACAATCACTATTTCACCATTTCACTATAGCATGACATCGCAATGACAAAGCGCTATTTTTACCTTATTTACTATATAAAACAGCTGCAATGTGTGATGGTAATTTCGCCTTATTCATTGCGTTAAGTCTGGTATCACGGCAAAAAGAGAAATTGCTCTCTAGCATCGGCCATTACCAGACCAGAGAAGATAAAATTTCAGAGCTATTTTTGTCTTTTTTTTTTATTTAAAGCTATTTATAAATAGGTGAAATTACCTTTTTGACACCTTTCCTGCCTTTAGTTGCATTTTTTGCAGTTCTACCAGCATTTTCCCCAAACATCATTACTTATTGGAATGTTCCATTAACATGACTATTTCTTACACAGCACTATGGTATGTTCCCATATTAATGTAACTGGTTTAATAATTAACTGCAGTTTGCTAAAAATAAGCAATACTAAAAAATGTGTCCTATTAATAAAAGAGAAAATTTGTCTGGGTGAGTTTTACACTATCATATTTTTTACTGAAAAAAAACCCATAGGTGTTAGGCTATTTTTAAATAACAAAGATAGGTATTCAGTGTGTATTAACCAATCTGATACAACTTTGAAAATCTACCAGGGAGTATTAACGATTTACCATCATTTGTGCTGAATTTAACTTTTTGCAATATTTTCAGCATTATTAGTGCTACTTTTTGCAACATAATTTTCGCCTTTTTAATCAAAAAAATAGGCTGGTGGCAAAAAAAGTAAAAACAATGCCACTTTATAAATATGTCCTTTAGACCCCAATTTGACTAATGGAACCTAAAAAAAAAGCAATCTTAAAAAAGCAAAAATCTCAGATCTTATTACAGTAAATGCTGGAAAATAGTTTAACATCCCCCTAGGTACTTAATTAAAAAATTAGTATTTTGAAACACTCCACAATGTACTGACACCTTCCATGGACCCATTGGCAGGATAAATAAATGGCGACTTATGCGTTTTCACCACATCAAACTAGGCGAATATGAACTTTTCAACATTTTTAAAATATACTCGAGCGGTAACCGCAGCAATGTATGGCGAAATGCGAAAAAAAGTAGCGGTAATGACTTTTTGCCACTGGCTTTAACTGCTTTAGAAATAGGGAAAAGACCAAAATTGGCTTAAAGGCAGTGATAACGGAGAGGAAAAGTTTAACAAACCTTTATAAATATGCCCCATAGTTTTGTTATTTAGTTATTTATTTTTATCTTCTTTTTTGACATCTGTATTATACATAACTCAGATGTAACAGCCGTATAAATGTCAACTGTTAGCACCACTTGCATTTCACTGCCGTTGTAACTGTATATTGCATTTTCACTGTTCAATAAAATACAGATTAAAAAAAAAAAAAGAGCTAAAGTTTCCAAGAAAAAAAAAAATAAAATAAAAGAATATACAGGAACATTCAAAATGGCCTTTGATAGCAGAATATAAAGTAACAAAACTAATCAGTTTATCAACAGAAGCATATTTTGACAGTGCTGTTGTACAAGAAAAGCAGTGACTCAATATTAATTAATTTATACTCCATACAGTCCCAGAACTCACACACACACATACCATTTAATCTCCTGCCCTTCCAAGGTCTCTATGAGTTCTCAAAAAAAAACAAAAAAAACAAGCAACCATGTGCAAATGTCAGGGAAGCCTTATCCTTTCCTGGGTATTTAGGGTATCCCTCAGATATGCTGGGAGACTGTCCTTTTCTGAACCTCCTGCAGTCTAGTTAGTATTTTTGTAAGTGTTTTCAAGATTTGCACATGGTTGCTTCCAGTGTTGAGGTAGGCACCACCAAAACTAAAATTTAACCCCATACTGGCCTCACTGTGTAGTTTAAAAACATCCTTACCTTACATCTCTGCTCCAGTTGCAGTGCGTGTCCAAAGACCAGGAAAGTGAACAGTAGAAGCGGTCTTCCTTTCCAAAGGTCTCTGCCTCCTGTCTGCCTTCAGGAGGGATGGTGACATGCACAGTGGAGCCCTCCCCCTCCCACCATTCAGAACCATCCTCTGCAGCCATTGCACCTAGTGTGAAATGTTTCTAATATGGTGTAGTTAACCCCTGCCCACCCCCAACTGCTGCATTAGTTCTTTAAAAAAAAAAAAAAAAAAAGAAGAAGCTGAATAATACTTATAGCCCTTCTCCCCATGGCCTATCCATTGCAGGCAGCCGCATCTGTGATTGGCTGCCTCTCAGCCAATCACAGACACGGCTGCCGGTCCAGCCTGTTTGCAACTTCCTCCAAACATAGAGTCGGGAGGAGATGCTGCAGGAGTGAAGGGTTGTAAGCATGATTCGGCTTCTTTTTTTAAAAAAGGAATGCGGCGGTTGGGGGTGGGCAGGGGTTAGCTACACCATATTAAAAGTAAAAATGTAGGGTGGAAATGCCTTTTAAATATATACGACATAAGGATATGGATAACTAGCCTTCTTTTAGTTTGGACTAGCTCTCAATGTTAGGGAGCACCTGGAGAGGTGAGGAAAAAGTCACCTGCCTGAAAATGGCTGTATACGTGGACAAGACAAGAAAATGTGTACTAGCGTGCAGACACCTATCTAGCAGTGTTTTGTGGAAATAGGTTATATGCTATGAAAGCTTTCTTGTGTGTTACTAGTTCTTTAAAATGTTGTACCCTTTTCTCTTTATGGATTGCATTTGATGTTCTTTGCATTTCCCATTTTCATAGAAATCTCATCACTCAGAATTTGCTCTCATTTACGAATATAATTATGTTTGGGAAAGAGATTTGTTGCTAACTAGAGATGGGTGAAACTGCTGAAATCCGTTCCGCCTGTGGATTTGCTTAAAAACTCTAAAATTCGCAGAAAAACCCCTTAAAAGTCAATGGGAAAAAAAAAATCTGCACATAAGCTCCTAAATATAAAGGTAAATAGCAATGACAACTTACTGTACATGGCTCTGGAACCTGGGAAATGGTCTCGGGAACACGTACATATATCCAAAACTTAAAAAAAATATAACTTTCCTCATGATCGCACTGTTTTTCCAGCTTCTGCATTCGATTTTCAAGGCGTGTTAGAAATTTTTAGAAAATTTTAATAAAAAAAATGACAAAGTAGCTTACTGTGAATGGCTCTGGGACCTCCGAAATGATCTGGGTAACAGATTGTAACTCTGTAATTCTGATTGGAAAATAATTTTATTGGTTAGTATACCAACCAGATTCTTTCTGAAACAATTTGATTGGTTTTTTCCATTCCAGATTCTTTCAGAAAGAATCTGATTGGTATGATTTTTGGAAGAATCTGATTGTAACTAGAGATGGTCGAACATCCGAAGAAGGGGGCACGTTCCCCCGAAACATTGTATTAGATGTGTGGCTTTCAGTAAAACACTTTAAATTCACCTAAGGTATGCGACTCCAAAAATCCAGAATTGGCTCGTTCCACTTGAGGATTCGCGGATTATCGGAAAAATGTAAAAATCTGCCATTGAAGCAAATGGGTGGGGGGGGGGGGGGGGAGATTCTGAAATTTCTGCCTAAAATAACGGTTTAAATAGCAGTGGTAACTTACTGTAAATGGCTCTGGGACTTGGGAAAGGTCTGGGGAGCACATTTCTAAATTCGTGAATCCTCGAATGTTCAAGGATTCCCAAATTTGGCAATTCGAGTATTATCAAATGGCCAAAAGTCCTGCGGCCGGACATTCGGGGGTCCCACAGCTCAAGCCGAGAGCCCCTCCTGGATCCTTAGAAGGACCATTGTGGCCCTTTGGGGTTTTAGAGGTTCTGCAGCTTGTACCAGGAACCCCCTTCCTGGTACTTAGAAGTGCCTTTGTTGGGGGTCCTGCAGCTTGAAACCAGTCTTCTTTCTTCCCAGCTCGCAACACCAACTCTGCTGATGTTGCAGACACAGGGCGATGTCACTGCAGCCGCCGGCGACATCGCTCTGTGGCGGCAACATCAGCAGAGTCCGGTGTGGCCGACATCTTGATCCAAATTCTACTTTCTTCTCAGCCGGCAACACCAACTCCGCCGGCGCTGGTGACATAAACGTCGCCAGTATTGCCGACAACTTCTTTCTTCTGCCACCACTCTGATGACTTCTGAGCTCCGCGGGGTTTGCTGAAGGACCAAATCCAATTGTGATTGGTTAATATTTCAATGCAATCGTATGATCACACATTAACCAATCATATTTGAATTTTATTATTATAATGTATAATATAATGTACAAAATTCATTTTGTCTCACAATATTCCAGTCAACTAAAATCTATTAAGATTTAGAAGCATTAGTCAGTGATGTCTCCTGACCCTCTTCTTAAAGATTTTCATTTCAACCCAAGTTTATACATCGAATAACAAAACAGTGTAGCCCAGATCTCTTGAATCTACTGTTGGCAATAGTCAAGGCTCCTTTAAGTACAGTCAAATGTTGTGGATTTATTTGTGTCCACATCCTTTACCAATTCGATTTCACATAGGAGCAAGGATAATTATAGTTACATTTATTGCTGTACCATTTTGTTGTTTATCTAGCAACATGTAGCTATGGCATGCAATATGTTTACATATTAGCATTGAAAATGGTGGTCATAGATTAGCTCTGTCAAAACAAAGGATTCTATAGCATTACTTTTCAGCAGATTTAATGGGTTAAAAAAATGAAAACAGGGGAAAGAGGTGCAGTGGATATTTGAATTCCAGACTAGACATCCATCAGGTCTCAATCAGGATTACACCGAGTGACAACCAAACTCAGTGCTGAGTGCTTTGGATACTGTCTTCAGGATCCACCTGGCTGCTTGCAATGTTTCTCTGCCTAGTTTCGCAACCTGCACAGTTGCATACAATGGTATGGGGACATGTCGGCTTCTCTGAGATAACTGCCCGGGTTTGAGCCACTGGGGGGAGAAAAACTAACTCTGCGTCAGGAAGCTGCTATAGGCAGTTCCGCATGCGCACGCATAGAAGTTCACGCATGCGCAGAAGACAAGGGACACAACCCACACACATATTTTTGTATGATATTTGTTATATTTTGTTATTATAGTACATTTGGAAATCATGACCCCAGACCCTTCACTTCTGTTTATGTTAAGCACATTCTCAGCTCCAATATTGAAAAAGAAAAAAGTTGGCATTACAAAAAAAGAACCTACCCGTAAAAAACTGTGTCCCAGGTGCCTAACCCCTATCAGAAGGCTCCAACACATGCAAAACCCAATAGCTGTTGAACTATTACTGCCAGAAAACAGAAAATGTTTATTAGACTAATGTTTGTTTTTTTGGGGTTTTTTTAACAGCTATTTGGTTTAATTACTTAAAGGGTCACTATACTCACGCTTTACAACTTTATATTATCTAAAACTACAATTTGAAATAAGTAAAATGCTGGTGGTTTATCTCTGCCTGCTTTGCCATTAAATTATTAACATAATGTGAGTGCTCCTTATTGCTCCTATTACTCACTGCCTTCTTTAAGCGTCTTTGACACTTATACTGTAAGTTATGCACAGCCTAACCATCTCCCCCCTTCCTTTTTTTCTCTGCTGGTTCTCTTATTTGTTGCAGAAAGTGACTTTCCTTCTAAATGTGATTTTCTAAAGCAAATATACAAAAATAAAGAAAATATACTTTAAAATTTCATGAGCTTGAACACAGATAGAATTATATATTACAAACTGATTTTACCTCCAAAGTCTTGCAGTGGCCAAAATTGTATTTGGTGTGGTAAATCCAGGCTGCTATTTGGCAAATCCATCTGCAAATGGAAAAGACGGTCCAAAATACTATCCACGATTAACTGAAGATTTGGCTGTAAGTTTGGGCGAAGCTGAGAAAAGAAATCTATTCCTCCAAGATGAATCAGCCACTGTGCACCTTGGTCATGCTTAAGAAAAATATATTATTAGCATATCTAAAAGTTTGCAGGATAACATACACAGGCATAATATAGAATGAACAGACTGGAAGCAGTGAGGTGAACGGCATACTGTCGATGAGCCTGGGTTGTGTCAGTTATCCAGCCCCATCAGCTAGGGTAGCAAAGTGGCTATAAATAAATTGCTTTACCAGGTTCCAGAATTCTGACATTTAGCTGTTAATACAATCTCTAATCTGATTTAGTACAAATAGAAAATTATAGTTACCTATGTAATTAATTGCAAAAATGAAACAACTTTTGGATTCATTGGATGGATTGGCAAGACCTTACTACTGTATTCATCTCTTAAAACAACAAAGGATTTCTTATTGTTGTTCTGTTATTTCTCTGTTTGAAATGTTCCCACTTAGCTTGCTTGTTGTACTGTAAATGTACCTATCACTTGATGAATTTCAAGATCTAAAGCATCAGGTTAATGGGTCCATTCTACCTTTTGTTATGCAGTTTGCTATTCAACATGTTAAAATAAAAGTACATTTTTATACAATCTGGACCGGTTTCCACAATAGCTTTTGCAAACCTCTTAAAGGAATAGTTTACAGGAAAAGGGAACTATTCCTTTAATGAATTGATTGAAAGGGTATGTCCATTCAAAAATTAACTTGCTTTCTATCTGTTTTACTGAAGAACAGGAGGTAAATGCACTATTTCTTACCTCCCGTTCTTCAGTACATCTTGCAGGAGAGCAGGAGAACTTACCGGGATCGTTCCAGCGCTGACAGAGCCGCGGCCTAAATCCCCGATCCCCCGGTACTTCCACTCCATAGACAACGTGTGTGCGCATGCGCGCACATGCAAAGGAACTGGAGACGCGTCGGAGTGTGGGGATTTCGGTCGCGGCTCTGTCAGCGCTGGAACGATCCCGGTAGTTCTCTGCAAGATTACTGAAGAACGAATGTAAGAAATAGTGCATTTACCTCCTGTTCTTCAGTAAAACAGATAGAAAGCAAGTTAATTTTTGAATGGACCTACCCTTGAAGACCAGTAGGTTAAAGGATAACAATACCAACAATGTCCACAGTTCCAGCAGCTGAAATGCTACTCTCATTTACAACTGCTGCTTCCCTTAGATATCACAAAGCAAAGATGAGTGCAGAGCCCGCCGCCTAGATGGCCCAGGGCCATGATAACATATCACTTGTCACTAGCTGATAAGAAAGTCTGTTACACACCCTCTTCATCCTCCTCTTCCAGTCAAACAAACTTGAAGCTCAAATAGGAGAAAAAAAACGTATGGGGAGGGCTGCATACCATTACTCTTTTGAAAGCAGTTTTAAAAAAAAATGCATTGAGGCAATACAGTTATCCTTTAAGGAGCTATGCCTTACCTCCCATTCTTTGATCAATTTCAGTGAAGCCACGAACGAAGATGGAAGAAACTTTTGAGTAATTCTCCACGGTCACAATGATATTCCCGACCGCTTCCTGCTTCTGTTCAACTATAGTGCACATTATCATGCATGCGCAGTATAGTTGAACAGAACCAGCAAGTAATCAGGACTGGTCAGTGTGGCCTCTGTGGATTGCGCAAAAGGTAAGTTTCTTCCATCTTCATTCCGGTTCCTGGCTCCGGGGAAATTAATTGAAGAACGGGAATTATGGCATAGCTCCTTAACATCCCGGACTTCAATCGATGCATTAAGGAATAGTTCACTTTTCCAGTGAACTATTCCTTTAAGCAAAGACTTCTCTATTTTCTTTAAAATAAGGGGTAACACTACAACTTTGCATGCCAAAAAAACACTAATACAAAAGTTCCTACATCAGTGATAAACATAAATCTTTCCACTGTTGGGAAATGGTTAATTCTGTCCATATACTTGTTAGATATTAGGTTCAATGTATATTTTAACTTCCAATGTTTTTACTTTGAGATTGAATAACAACTGCAAAATAATTGGGGCCTGGCAGTTTACCACACATTGCGGGAATGTCTGGAGGTCATTTTGAATCACCAATGTTAGTCAACAGCGCTTGCAACAATGTTTAATGTGGGCAACCAACAGATTGTAAGACTCATTTACATTAACGCAAAGGAAAACCATGCATGTAGGTAATATGGCACCCGACACACTGCATTAATATAAATACAGTTTAATATTTTTAGAAAATCCCCCTCAACATTTCTTACTGAGCTGGGGAGCAAAAATCAGCTATAACGTTGTTTCCCTTCTTTCGGATTGATATGGTTCATTTTGAATGGGGAACAGGGGGTGGGAGAAGAGGCAGCTTTAGATGGAGCAGGATACCATTCAAATAATAATAATAATAATACTAATAATAAATAAACAAATAAAAATTAAAGAAATACATTCTTTTCTCTTTCAATTTAGTATTCTACTACTAAATTAACAAAAAATCTAATTTATGTTTTCGGAAACTAAAATATTGTATTAACTGAAATTACGGTAAATGCAGGATCTGTGATTTGGTAGTGGGACAATTGAATACTTCTATATCATACACAAATTACACACAAACACTTGCAATTTATCAGAGTAAAATTGATGTATTACCTCAACTAATTTATTTAAAAGCCGTAGGACCTATTGATCATCTACTATCTGTGTACAGCATGCGTTAAGGGCAATGAACAAGACGTGAGCGTTTTTTCAGAAAATACGATTTTCTTGCATGCATACATGCACAAACTCCAGCACAGTGGTAATCGGTGCAGTAATAAGATCCTAGTGTGCATGACCCTTTTTTTTTTTTTTTCTAATGCATACAGTAAAATAATAATATTTTTGAAACCACACCCTAAGCACATGACCGGCCTGATACCTGTTAAGTCCTACAATAATAATAACATTTGGAAATATTTTTTAATCAATGAGAGCTACTATTGCCACCAGTGATATGTGTAATAAATGTAATGCTGATAGAATGCTGAGAAATACATTTCATAATTGCTTTAAAATTATTTTTCTTGTTAGGTCACCAGCTGGTGAAATAAGAGAGGAGCCCTGAAAAATATCCTGTGTAAGCTTGACCGTAAATTTAGTTTCAGTGGTTGACTTAGTCCAAGATAAACATCTTTGTAATCTTCTGGAATGGTTTAATTTCCAGCTGCCACCAATGAAGAAGAGGTCCTACGGCTTTTAAAATATTGTTGAGGTAATACATCAATTTTATACTCTGATAAATTGCAAGTGTTTGTGTGTAATTTGTGTATGATATAGAAGTATTCATGTCCCCACTACACAATCACAGATCCTGCATTTACCGTATTTCATTTAATACAATATTTTAGTTTCCGAAAACATAATTAGATTTTTTGGTATTAGTAGTAGAATACTAAATTGAAAGAGAAAAAGGAGGTATTTCTTTAATTTTTATTGTTTATTATTAGTATATTATTATTATTATTTGAATGGTATCCTGCTCCATCTAAGCTGCCTCTTCTTCTCCCCCCCCCCCCCCTGTTCCCCATTCAAAATGGGAACCATCTCAGTCAGAAGAGGAAACAACACTATCGTTATAGGCTATTTTTGCTCTCCCCACTCAGTAAAACTGTTGAGGGGGATTTTCTAAAAATATTAAACTGTATTTATATTTAATGCAGTTGTCGGGTGCCATATTACCTACATGCTGGTTTCCTTTTGCGTTAATGTAAATGGTCTTACAATCTGTTAGTTGCCCCACTTACACTTGTTGCAAGCGCTGTTGACTAACATTGGTGATTCAAAATGACCTCCAGACATTCCCCTGAATGTGTTGGTAAACTCCAGGCCCCATTATTTTGCGGTTGTATCAATCTCAAAGTAAAAACATTGGAAGTTAAAATATACATTGAACCTAATATCTAAAAGTATTGGACAGAATTAACCATTTCCCAACAGTGGAAAGATTATTGTATCGCTGATGTAGGAACTTTTGTATTAGTGTTTTTTTGGCATGCAACTAAGTTGTAGTGTTACCCCTTATTTTAAAGAAATAGAGAAGTGCTTTGCTTAAAGGAAAGTTCACTGGAAAAGTGAACTATTCCTTAATGCATCGATTGAAGTCCGGGATGTTAAGGAGCTATGCCATAATTCCCGTTCTTCAATTAATTTCCCCGAGCCAGGAACCGGAATGAAGATGGAAGAAACTTACCTTTTGCGCAATCCACAGAGGCCACACTGACCATTCCTGATTACTTGCTGGTTCTGTTTCAACTATACTGCGCATGCATGATAATGTGCACTATAGTTAACAGAAGCAGAAGCGGTCGGGAATATCATTGTCCCGTGGAGAATTACTCAAAAGTTTCTTCCATCTTCGTTCGTGCTTCACTGAAATTGATCAAAGAATGGGAGGTAAGCATAGCTCCTTAAAGGATAACTGTATTGCCTCAATGCATTTTTTTTTAAAACTGCTTTCAAAAGAGTAATGGTTGCACCCTCCATATACGTTTTTTTCCTCCTGATTATGAGCTTCAAGTTTGTTTGACTGAAGAGGAGGATGAGAGAGGTTGTAACGACTTTCTTATCAGCTAGTGACAAGTGATATGTTAATCATGGCCCTGGGCCATCTAGGCGGCGGCTCTTAGCACTCATCTTGCTTTGTGATATCTAAGGGAAGGCAGCACGGTTGTAAATGAGAGTAACGATTTCAGCTGCTGGAACTGTGGACATTGTTGGGTATTGTTATCCTTTAACCTACTGGTCTTCAAGGGTATGTCCAATCAAAAATTAACTTCTTTCTATCTGTTTTACTGAAGAACAGGAGGTAAATGCAACTATTTCTTAATTCCGTTCTTCAGTAAATCTTGCAGGAGAACTTGACCGGGATCTTTCAGCGCTGACAGAGCCGCGACCGAAATCCCCGACACCTCCGACGCGTCTCCTAGTCTTTGCATGTGCGCGCATGCGCACCACTGTCTATGGAGTGGAAGTACCGGAGGTATCGGGGATTTAGGCCGCTGCTCTGTCACGCTGGAACGATCCCGTAAGTTCCCCTGCTCTCCTGCAGATGTACTGAAGAACGGGAGGTAAGAAATAGTGCATTTACCTCCTGTTTCTTCAGTAACAGATATAGAAGCAAGTAATTTTTGAATGGACCTACCCTTTCAATCAATTCTTAAGGAATAGTTTCCCTTTTCCTGTAAACTATTCCTTTAAGAGGTTTGCAAAAGCATTGTGGAAACCGTCCAGATTGTATAAAAATGTACTTTTATTTAACATGTTGAATAGCAAACTGCATAACAAAAGGTAGAATGGACCCTTAACTATGAGCTTTAGACTTGAAATTCATCAAGTGATAGGTACATTTACAGTACAACAAGCAAGCTAAGTGGGAACATTTCAAACAGAAATAACAGAACAACAATAAGAAATCCTTGTTGTTTAAGAGATGAATCAGTAGTAAGGTCCTTGCCTCCATCCAATGAATCCAAAAGTTGTTTCATTTTTGCAATTAATTACATAGGTAAACTATAATTTCTATTTGTACTAAATCAGATTAGAGTTGTATTACAGCTAAATGTCAGAATTCTGGACCTGGTAAAGCAATTTATTTATAGCCACTTTGCTACCCTAGCTGATGGGGCTGGATAACTGACACAACCCAGGCTCATCGACAGTATCCCGTTCACCTCACTGCTTCCAGTCTGTTCATTCTTATTATGCCTGTGTATGTTATCCTGCAAACTTTAGATATGCTAAAAAATATTTTTCTTAAGCATGACCAAGGTGCACAGTGGCTGATCATCTTGGAGGAATAGATTTCTTTTCTCAGCTTCGCCCAAACTACAGCCAAATCTTCATTTATCGTGGTATGATTTTGGACCGTCTTTTCCATTTGCAGATGGATTTGCCAATAGCAGCCTGGATTTACCACACCAATACAATTTTGGCCACTGCAGACTTTGGAGGTAAAATCAGTTGTAATATATAATTCTATCTGTGTTCAAGCTCATGAAATTTTAAAGTATATTTCTTTATTTTGTATATTTGCTTTAGAAAATCACATTTAGAAGGAAAGTCACTTTCTGCAACAAATAAGAGAACCAACAGAGAAAAAAGGAAGGGGGGAGATGGTTAGGCTGTCATAACTTACAGTATAAGTGTCAAAGACGCTTAAGAAGGCAGTGAGTAAAGGAGCAATAAGGAGCACGCACATTATGTTAATAATTTAATGCAAGCAGCAGCGATAAACCACCAGCTTTTACTTATTTCAAATTGTAGTTTTAGATAATATAAAGTTGTAAAGCTGAGTATAGTGACCCTTTAAGAATTAAACCAAATAGCTGTTAAAAACCCCAAAAAAACAAACATTAGTCTAAAACATTTTCTGTTTTCTGGCAGTAATAGTTCACAGCTATTGGTTTTTGCATGTGTTGGAGCCTTCGGATAGGGGTTAGGCACCGGGGACACAGTTTTTTACGGGTAGTTCTTTTTTGTAATGCCAACTTTTTTCTTTTTCAATATTGAGCTGAGAATGTGCTTAACATAAACAGAAGTGAAGGGTCTGGGGTCATGATTTCCAAATGTACTATAATAACAAAATATAACAAATATCATACAAAATATGTGTGTGGTTGTGTCCCTTGTCTTCTGTGCATGCGTGAACTTCTATGCGTGCGCATGCGGAACTACTATAGCAGCTTCCTGACGCAGAGTTAGTTTTTCTCCCCCCGTGGCTCAAACCCGGGCAGTTATCTCAGAGAACCGACCTGTCCCCATACCATTGTATGCAACTGTGCAGTTGTGCGAAACTAGGCAGAGAAACATGCACAGCAGCCAGTGGATCCGGAAGAGTATCAAAGCACTCAGCACTGAGTTTGGTTGCACTCGGTGTATCCTGATTGAGACCTGATGGATGTCTAGTCTGGAATTCAAATATCCACTGCAACCTCTTTCCCCTTTTTCATTTTTTTAACCCATTGAATCTGCTGAAAAGTATGCTATAGAATCCTTGTTTTTGACAGAGCTAATCTAGACCCACCATTTCAATGCTAAATGTAAACATCTGCATGCCATAGCTACATGTTGCTAGATCACCAACAAAATGTTACCAGCAATAAATGTAACTATAATTGTCCTTGCCCTATTTGAAATCGAATTGGTAAAGGATGTGGAACCAAATAAATCCACAACATTTGACTGTACAAGGAGCCTTGACTTTGCCAACAGTAGATTCAAGAGATCTGCTACACTGTTTTGTTATTCGATGTATAAACTTGGGTTGAAATGAAAATCTTTAAGAAAGGGTCAGGAGCATCACTGACTAATGCTTCTAAATCTTAATAGATTTTAGTTGACTGGAATATTGTGAGACAAAATAATTTTGTACATATATTAATACATTATAATAATAAAATTCAAATATGATTGGTTAATGTGTGATCATACATTGCATTGAAATATTAACCAATCACAATTGGATTTGGTCCTTCAGCAACCCCGCGGAGCTCAGAAGTCATCAGAGTGGTGGCAGAAGAAAGAAGTTGTCGGCATACTGGCGACGTTTAGTCACCAGCGCCGGCGGAGTTGGTGTTGCCGGCTGAGAAGAAAGTAGAATTTGGATCAAGATGTCGCCACACCGACCTCTGCTGATGTGCCGCCACAGAGCGATGTCGCCGGGCGGCTGCAGTGACATCGCCCTGTGTCTGCAACATCAGCAGAGTTGGTGTCGCGAGCTGGGAAAAAGAAGACTGGTTTTCAAGCTGCAACCCCCAACAAAGGCACTTCTAAGTACCAGGAAGGGGGTTTCCTGGTACAAGCTGCAGAACTCTAAAACCCCAAAGGGCCACAATGGTCCTTCTAAGGATCCAGGAGGGGCTCTCGGCTTGAGCTGTGGACCCCCGAATGTCCGGCCGCAGGACTTTTGGCCATTTGATAATACTCGAATTGCCAATTTGGAATCCTTGAACATTCGAGGATTCACGAATTTAGAAATGTGCTCCCCAAGCCTTTCCCAAGTCCAGAGCCATTTACAGTAAGTTACCACTGCTATTAAAACC
This sequence comes from Hymenochirus boettgeri, assembly GCA_019447015.1. Taxonomy (NCBI): domain Eukaryota; kingdom Metazoa; phylum Chordata; class Amphibia; order Anura; family Pipidae; genus Hymenochirus; species Hymenochirus boettgeri. The sequence continues at coordinate 191,624,855 of CM033474.1, read as the reverse complement.
GTTATTTTAGGCAGAAATTTCAAATCTTCCCCCCCCACCCATTTGCTTCAATGGCAGATTTTAAATTTTTCCGATAATCCCGAATCCTCAAGTGGAACGAGCCATTCGGATTTTTGGAGTCGCATACCTTAGGTGAATTTAAAGTGTTTTACTGAAGCCACACATCTAATACAATGTTTCGGGGAACTTGCCCCTTCTTCGGATGTTCGACATCTTTAGTTACAATCAGATTCTTCCAAAAATCATACCAATCAGATTCTTTCTGAAAGAATCTGATGAAACCAATCAAATTGTTTCAGAAAGAATCTGGTTGGTATACTAACCAATAAAATTATTTTCCAATCAGAATTACAGAGTTAAATCTGTTACCCAGATCATTTCGGAGGTCCCAGAGCCATTCACAGTAAGCTACTTTGTCATTTTTTTAATATAAAATTTTCTAAAATTTCTAACACGCCTTGAAAATCGAATGCAGAAGCTGGAAAAACAGTGCGATCATGAGGAAAGTTTATTTTTTTTGAAGTTTTGGATATATGTACGTGTTCCCGAGACCATTTCCCGTTCCGAGCCATGTACAGTTGTGTGTCATGCTATTTACCTTTATATTTAGGAGCTTATGGGCAATTTTTTTTTTCCCATTGACTTAAGGGGTTTTTCTGCGAATTTTAGAGTTTTTAAAAGCAATCCACAGCGGCAGAACGGATTTCAGCAGTTTCATCACCCACTCTAGTTAGCAACAAATCTCTTTCCAAACATAATTATATTCGTAAATGAGAGCAATTCTGAGTGATGAGATTTTCTATAAAATGGGAAATGCAAACATCAAATGCAATCCAAAGAGAAAAGGTACAACTTTTAAAGAACTAGTAACACACAAGAAGCTTCATAGCATATAACCTATTTCCACAAAACACTGCTGATAGGTTCTGCACGCTAGTACACATTTTCTTGTCTTGCCCACGTATACAGCCATTTTCAGGCGTGACTTTTCCTCACCCTCCAGGTGCTCCCTAACATTGAAGCTAGTCCAAACTAAAAGAAGGCTAGTTATCCTATCCTTATGTCGTATATATTTAAAAGGCATTTCCACCCTACATTTTACTTTAATATGGTGTAGCTAACCAACCCCTGCCCACCCAACCGCCGCATTCCTTTTTAAAAAAGAAGCCGAATCTGCTTACAACCCTTCACTCCTGCAGCATCTCCTCCCGACTCCATGTTTGGAAGAATGTTGCAAACAGGCTGGACCGGCAGCCGCGTCTGTGATTGGCTGAGAGGCAGCCAATCACAGATGCGGCTGCCTGCAATGGATAGGCCATGGGAGAAGGGCTATAAGTATATTCAGCTTCTTTTTTTTTTTTTTTTTTTTTTTTAAAGAACTAATGCAGCAGTTGGGGGTGGGCAGGGTTACTACACATATTAGAAACATTTCACACTAGGGGCAATGGCTGCAGAGGATTTTTCTGAATGGTGGGAGGGGGAGGCTCCACTGTGCATGTCCCCATCCTCCTGAAGGCAGACAGGAGGCAGAGACCTTTGGAAAGGAAGACCGCTTCTACTGTTCACTTTCCTGGTTCTTGGACACGCACGGCAACTGGGCGAGATGTAAGGTAAGAATGTTTTTAAATACACAGTGAGGCCAGTATGGGTTAATTTTAGTTTTGGTGGTGGACATGCCTACCTCAACACTGGAAGCAACCATGTGCAAATCTTGAAAACACTTACAAAAATACTAACTAGACTGCAGGAGGTTCAGAAAAGGACAGTCTCCCAGCATATCTGAGGGATACCCTAAATACCCGAAAGATAAGGCTTCCCTGACATTTGCACATGGTTGCTTGTTTTTTTGTTTTTTTTTTGAGAACTCAGAGACCTTGGAAGTGGCAGGAGATTAAATGGTATGTGTGTGGTGTGTGTGAGTTTAGGACTGTATGGAGTATAAATTATTAATATTGAGTCCTACCTGCTTTTCTTGTACAAACACTGTCAAATATGCTTCTGTTGATAAACTGATTAGTTTTGTTACTTTATATTCTGCTATCAAGGCCATTTGAATGTTCCTGTATATTCTTTTTTTTATTTTTTTTTTTTCTTGGAAACTTTAGCTCTTTTTTTTTTTTTTAATCTGTATTTTATTAACAGTGAAAATGCATATACAGTTAACACGGCAGTGAAATGCAGTGGTGCTAACATTGACATTTATACGGCTGTTACTCTGAGTTATGTATACTCAGATGTCAAAAAAGAAGATAAAAATAAATAACTAAATCAAACTATGGGCATATTTATAAAGGTTTGTTAAAACTTTTCCTCTCCGTTATCACGCCTTTAGCCAATTTTTGGTCTTTCCCTATTTCTAAAAGCAGTTAAATAGCCAGTGGCAAAAATCAATTACCGCTACTTTTTTTCGCATTTCGCCATACATTGCTCGCGGTTACCGCTCGAGTATTTTTAAAAAATGTGAAATTGTTTAAATTGCTTAGTTTAGCCATTCATATCGCCAGTCTGATTTGGTTGAAAACGCATAAGTCGCCATTTATTTCCTGCCAATGGTCCAGGGAAGGTGTCAGTACATTGGGAGTGTTTCAAAATACTAATTTTTAATTAAGTACCTAGGGGGGATGTTAAACTATTTTCCACCACATTTACTGTAATAAGATCTGAGATTTTTGCTTTTTTTAAGATTGCTTTTTTTTTAGGTTCCCATTAGTCAAATTGGGGTCAAAGGACATATTATAAAGTGGGGCATTGTTTTGTTATTTTTTTGCCACCAGCCTATTTTTTTGATTAAAAAGGCAAAATTATGTTGCAAAAAGTCAGCACTAATAATCTGAAAATATTGCAAAAAGTTAAATTCAGCACACAATGATGGTAAATCGTTAATACTCCCTGGTAGATTTCAAAGTTGTATCAATTGGTAATACACACTGAATACCTCTTTTGTTATTAAAAATAGCCTAAACCCTATGGTTTTGTTTTTTTTCAGTAAAAAATATGATAGTGTAAAACTCACCCAGACAAATTTTCCTCTTTATTAATAGGACACTTTTTAGTATGGCTTATTTTAGCAAACTGCAGTTACTTATTAAACCAGTTACATTAATATGGGAACATACCATAGTGCTGTGTAAGAAATAGTCATGTTAATGGAACATTCCATAAGTAATGATGTTTGGGGAAAATGCTGGTAGAACTGCAAAAATGCAACCTAAAGGCAGGAAGGTGTCAAAGGTAATTTCACCCTATTTATAAATAGCTTTAAATAAAAAAAAAGACAAATAGCTCTGAAATTTTATCTTCTATGGTCTGGTAATGGCCGATGCTAGAGAGCAATTTCCTTTTTGCCGTGGATACCAGACTTAATAACGCATGAATAGGCGAAATTACCATCACACACATGCAGCTTTTTTATAGTAAATACGGTAAAAATAGCGCTTGTCATTGCGATGTATGCTATAGTGAAATGGTGAATAGTGATTGTATACAAATATACCTTTATGTACACTTACAATTCTTGAATAGTAATAATAAAAAAGTAACTAATGGCTTCATAACAATCTGGCTATGGTCATTTATTCATAGTGAAGTGGCTGTGGGGGGGAAAAGGGGTAGGGAGGGAGGGAAAGGGCGGGGTGCGGCTGCTAGAACTGCTGTTCAAAGTAGGTTGTACACATGTTTGGTTTAGGAAGTGGTGCTGTGGCTTTCAAACCAGAAACCCATATTTTAGAGAATTTATGTGAACAGCCTTTCCGATATGTTATTGAGTTGAGGGTAGTGTTTGCATTGATTAGACTTTCCATTAGGTTAAAGTTAAGAATCGTGAGCCATCGATTTAGAATTATGGCTTTATGTGCATAGAATAAGTTTTGTGGAATGAAAGGATTTAGTTTCAGTGTTCTTCTCATCATCTTTCTCCTTCAAAGGAATTAACATCATACATAAATTAGACAGGAATGTCACTTGTCGCCAGAATGATCTTATGCGAGGACAGCTCCAGATAAGGTTCCAGAATCGCTTGGTCATGGAAAGATTTTGCCTATTTGCACTTGACATTGAAATATGGTGTAGACTAATGGGGAAATATGTTTGATGCATGATATTATTTGGATTAATCTGATCTTCGCTGGAATACACAGTGGTATGGGAGCTTGCAAGCACTATTATTTTTATTGATTATTATTTGTTGTTATTATTTTTGAAATAAATTAACTAACCTTTTAGTGCCAGCAGAATTTCATCTTTTTTTTTTGCGTTAAGTGCCAGAAGAATTTTCAGGATTGCCCTTAATCACTTAGACTAATTTTACAGTGGAAACTTGCAGTAATCAGGAATTATACATTGTTTCAGCACAACGTGTACTTTAACACAGTAACAGAATTTTGTACTTTACTGGAATTTTGACTGGAATTATGGTATAAATGTTAAAAAAAAAAAAAAATTTTGCATTTTCGTGGATATTTCACTTTTTTACTTATAGTTATCTAAGGTTAACACAAATTCTACTGTTTCTAAAAGCTCTGAATCTCCCGAGTACACGATTCAGATTATATGTAGTTACCACCCACTTTCCTGTACAGGAGACCCCCCAAACTAAACTGCACCTTCAAGAATATTACACCAATTTAATTAACTACTTCTGACGGTTAACATAGAATATCTAACCAAATTAACTAAAATATCCCCACAAGTGAGATATTTTTAGAAACGACACCACGCATGATTTTACAAGCTGAGTAAGTTTCAATCAAAATGCAGATACCCGGGGAGCAGCGCTTGTCCAATTGTAAGTTATTTTCTCACATTCCTTTTTTCCTCAACTGAAAATCAGAGACAAATCAAATGCGAATTTCAGCTAAAACTGTGGACTATGCCACATTCATGGGTATACCCCGAGTCATGGCTACCAACTTACCCAAGTGGGATCAATGCCAAATGTCGTAGCAGCAAAAAAATGTTTTGCCAGTTTTGTATTGACAGTCTGCAGTTTTTTCCACAAAAAAACCCCCCTTAACTATATACCCCCGACAAACATATTATTCTGAAATCTACACACCTTCACTATGTAACGCTGTAGTTCGTTATTCATACCATCAATGGTGTGTGGGCGCAGTTATTCGTAGAAGTTTGCACTTTACAGATTTTCAAAAAAAATGAACATCAAACAACAACATCAAAAATGTAGAAATCATACCAAAACCTCATGGAATGTAAAAAAAAGTTACTAAATATCAATCTCCCAAATGTCCTTTAATCAAACGGTATACATATGCGTGGTTACACGCAGACGTGAAAGCGAAAAGCCACAAAGTGAAAACACAACGATGGCTCAGAAAAGCGAGATATATTTTAGCCAACTCCAAATTTGAACAGTCTGCAGTTTTTTCCCACAAACACCCCCTAACTTAAAAATAACCGCAACAAACATATATTCCTGAAATCTACACACCTTCTGCTATGAACACAGTTGTGTGTTTATTCATACCATCAATGGTGTGGGCATAGTCTTCGTAGAATTTCGCAATTTTTCTGAAGAAATAACAAAAACAACTTCAAATGTAGAAACATGCCAAAACCTCAGGAATGTACAAAAAGTTACTAAATGTCATCTCCCAATGTCCCGATCAAACGGGTATGCCATATGTGTGGTTACCGGGACGTGGAACGAAAGCCACAAAGTGAAACAATGCACGATGGCTCAGAAACAGCGAAAAATATTTGGCCAACTCCGAATTTGAACAGCTGCAGTTTTTTTCACAAACACCACCGTAACTCAGAAATAACAACCAAACTACATATTACTGAAAATCTACACACCTTCAGTCTTATGTAACACTGTAGTTTGTTCATTCATACCATCAATGGTGTGGGCGCAGTTTCTTTCAAGAATTTGCACTTTTCTGAAAAAATGAACAAAAAACAACTTCAAAGTAAAAATCATGCCAAAACCTGATGGAATACAAAAAAAGTTACTAAGTATCAATCTCCAAATGTCCTGAATCAAACGTATGCATAATGCCTGGTACACATGCGACGTGGAAGCGAATGGCCACGAAGTTAGGACAATGCAAATGGCTCAAAACAGCAAAAATATTCAGCCAACTCTGAATTTGAACAGTCTGCAGTTTTTTCCCCCACAACCTTATATTTCTCGAATCCCACACCTTTATCTACGTAATTCTGTAGTTTGTTCATTCATACCATTAATGGTGTGGGCGCAGTTCATACCATCAATGGTGTGGGCATAAATGCCCGTTTTCCATTCGAAACCGATCGGAAAAATCACTTCCCCGGAAATCATTCTTCAGGAAGTGATTTTTGCATCATTGGCAAGATCAATTTTTCCTAAGTCTTTGCTAAGTAGCACAGACTTAGAAAATCCATTTGTGAATGGAACTTTGAGTTCCATTCAACAAAAAGTATAGTAAAGCTGTCACATTGACAGCTTCTATAACCAGGTATTTACTGTGATTGAATGGAGATCGCGTGCGGTACCTCCTCCACTAGACCCCAGGGCAGTATTGTACCACTCTATGGGAAGACCCGTGAAGGAGGAAGCTCCATGATGTCACGGGGTCTCCTTTCAGCTCTGCTTCTTCCCTCCAGTGGGGACCGGCTTCCTGCTATGGCGGTCACGGCTAAAGTTAGGGATATCTCCGATCCTCACTCGGATTGGACAAAACCAGGGGGGATCGAGGGGGCTATGGGGGCAGTTAATTCTGGCCCCCGATCGCCCTAGCACGGCTCAATTTTTTTTAAAGGGCAAGCCACAGATGTATATTCACGATTTGTTGGCAGTTTGAGCGTTCATAGCACAGATCATAAACTACGATCTGTGGCAGTGAAGTGTAAAACCAAATAAAATGTAAACAAACTTTACAATAAGTAAAAGCAAGGATCGTCTTAATACCTTTGCTGAAGATTTAACACGGGTGGACTTAAGCAAGCTATGATCCAAAGACAGAGCCTAGGGAAATAATAATGAGTAATGATGTAGCATATGATTGTAGGTTTCTTCAATAAGCTGCTTTTGGAATTCTGCATGTATTAAGAATTGGTCACCATTTATCTGTGTGTAAGTTGTGTGACATTTGGGTTTATTGCAAAAAAAGTTGGGCTTTGATTTTCTGTGTTGGTTTTGAACTTCTGCTGCAGTTTTTTTTTTCTGCACAGTTTTTCTGTGAAATGTACCTTTTGAATTGTCTCTAATTTTATATTTTTTAGAAAAAATTGAATTTGAGAAAAAAAAAAACTCATTATTGAACAGCTGTTCAGGTCTGTTTTGTTTCCAATTTTTTGGCACTTGTATAACCTGGGGTTAGTGTGTTTTTTTAATTTTGGGCTATCTACTGACTAGGTAAATTTGGGGTACCTATGATAGTGGTGTCATTGTTACATGAGATTTATTAAACTTTTTAAAATGTGGTGTATGTATATGTATATATAAAAATACTATGTGTGTGTGTGTGTGTTGTGGTGCATGTAGAGTAAATGTAATATTTTGCCCCAAAATCTTTGGCTATTTTTTTAACTTATGTCTATGCAAACTTTTGATCTCCATATATTTTTTTTTTTTTCTTTTTAGTCATGCAGGGGAAGTTGTGGCTGATGGATATTTTTAAAGAGACATTAACATTAGCAGGTCGAGTGCTAACCCAGAAGAAACATCAGGTGTGCATAACTGTATATCTTAATTGAACTTCAATGTACTGTTATTACTGTGTTAATAATATTTTGAACACATGTTAAATGTTTAAAATAATATATTCCTTTGGTACAATTTATAGTTTTTCTGAATCATGCTGCTTTTCATTTGTTAATTAAACTTATGGTCAGTGGTCAATTTGCAATTTATCTTACACAATTTCCATAAAGAAATCAGATGGAAAGTCCACTCAAGCATTACTCATGTCCCTTTACTTTTATTTTAGCTGTTTACAATTATTTTACATCAAGACATAGCCCCTTTTTTATTTTTAAAGCTGTGTTTATAGCAAGTGTTTGCAAGCCAAAACATCTTACCTGAGTTCAGTTTAAAACTCAATAACTAGACTAATTTATCACTTAAACTAGTGTATTATATTTTAAGTGTTGACACGCTTCAATGATATTGTCAACATAGTGATGTGCACAGTCTGCCAGTGGTTTAGCCCATTTTCTAAATTAGGTGTTTTTTTTTTTGTTTAAACATTACAGCAAGGCACTGTACAGCACATGTCTGAAGTTTTCTACATTTCCTTGGTTGCCATTAACAACACAGATAAACATGTCTTTTCAACAAAAGAGGAACCAAAGCCTTTTGGTTCAAAGTTCTGTATTTGCTAAACTTAATATCTTAACAGTATTTATGGTGGACTAATTTATGTTAAAGTGCACTGGGTCCAAAATTACTTTAGGTAATTGATAGGATTGCTTTCCTGAGTAATTTTGCAATGCAAATTTTTTTTTCCATAGTTTTAGATATTTATATTTTATGTGTGATATGGTAGCAGCATCACCAGATCCCCTGCGCTTCCTCCTCTAAAAAACCATTGTGAAAGTCCTTCTTCCCTTTGTCTCATCCTCCTCATAGTCCACTGTGTCCCCTTGAAACCCCTGTGGCCCTAGTCACTGTCCTTGATCTCTCCTGGTTTCTTCTGCTTTCTCCTGCACTGAGCTTGTGCTAACACAGATTAGGAGAACTAGTATTTGTGACTGCAGATTCAGAACCTCCCACCCCCATACTTTATGATCAGTGGATTTCTTCATAGCTTGGGCCTCTGCAGCACGTAGAGTGGTGGTTGATAGGACAGGTTTCAACCTTCAAAAGACCACAGTTCCCTTTAGGAATTCTGTAATAGTATAATTTCCCCTAAATTCTCAAATGTTAATAACTTACCTCTGTCTTTATTCCTGTGAAGTTCTGTCAACCATCCTGGCATTTGATCACAAATCAATAAGACTGCAATATTTAATGTTAATAGATTAGATAATTGATTTCGACTCAATTTGATAGTTATTGACAAATTAAGACTGGCACCTAGAGTTCTCTGACTGACCCTTTATGGGCATATTTATCAATGGGTATGGTCTTCCCTGCAGTTACAACCACAGTTTGTGTTGCTATTTAGTAACTTATAACCAGACTTACACAACAGGACAAAATGCTGGTAACCATCACTGTGCTTTACAAAAAAAAGCATATAGCGCACATCACAAAAAAATGGTTTGGCCAGTCATGTTTGGAGGTATTTCAGCAATTCTATATTCTATATAAACCTTTTGTGGAGCTCTGAATATGGGCGGATGTGAAGAAAGTCTGAAGACTCTGGAATCAGAGAACAAGAAAAGAGAGATGGGAAGAAAAGAACACCGCATAGAAAGAGATGAGGGTGGAGAAGAAGAGAAGATGACAGAAAGAAGAAAGCTGGGGGTTTTGAGCTGTGGCCCCCCAAAGGCCCTCTAAGGGCTGGTTCCACTATGGGTGTCGGAGTGTGATTTGCACTTCGTTGACGCTTCCTGGTTCGCATTGCCAATGCAATTCTATCTGGTAGTTCTGGTTATTATGCGTGCCTACTTTTTGTGCGATCGCTGCATGCCACAATAACATGATATGGCCGGAACACAGCGCACAAGAAGTATCGCGCAAAGCAGCGCATTGCAAAAATCCTGCATGCGCCGATGTGCGTGATCATGGGACCTAGCACTGTTCTTAGAAGTGTATATCCCACCTGACTTGAAGAAAATACATTTAATTTTAGGAAGCTTCAGTAGTTCTTCACTGCTATGTTGTAAGGTCAGGGAATACTTTGCATGACAATGTTGTGTTTATTAATCCCATACCCTTAAGGTGGCCATACAGTGCAATTTCCATGTAAGGTGCCGACAGATCACTGACGGCACTCCGATCGTCCGGAATACCACCACACACAACGGGATTTACCTATTATCGTTCTTATGTATGGCACCTCCTTAGATGCCAACTAAGACAATCACAGGGTTACATCTTGTGACTGTTTTTATGTGCATAAGGTATTTAGTGGTGGGTGCTGTTACATTTTATTGGCTTGGGGATGCTGGGCTTGTCATTTTTCAATCTAAAATACTATGTAACACATGTTAAATAATTTCATATCCATCATGTCTGATGAAAAAAAAAAAGATGAGCTAATGGGGAAATCTCACTAGAGATGGCGAAATCCCAAAAACCAGAGCAAATTTTCGATAATTTCGAATGTACGATCTTTTTTTTGAAAATATGCATTGAACGTTCGAAATTCTGAAATACGATCAGAGACCATTTTCGAGTTTTCCGTCGTATTTTTGAAGATTTCAATGTTTGAGACTATTTTCAAAAATTATCGAAAATACCGGTGAACGTTAGATTTTTGGAAAATACGATCGGAAACTTGAAATGGTCTCCGATCGTATTTTCAAGGACTTTCAAAACGTTTGAAGACTATTTAAAAAAATTATCGAAAATAGCTCCATACATTGAAAATCTTTGAAAAATGTCTTACGAAGTCCTGAATCTGGAGGATCATCCGGATTCGGATGGATCTTCGGATTTCGGAACCGAGGGGTTCCGTGCGTCGAACCTGGATCCCATCGCTACCAGTCACCTCTGCCTCCTAGTCCATAGAACAGACCAGGGTCCCTATATAAAGATTGTAGCCTAACAATCATTAGTTAGCATTGAACAAAAGTGGCGCTGTTGGTTTATTTCATAGCTTCTGCACTGTCTTTTGCAAACTCTTTAAAGGGCATCTATTATGAGAAAAAAACTTTTTTTTTTCTTTCCTTCCAGTGTGTCTATATTCCCCCCCACCCCCAGAGTGTCTTCACTTTAGATTCCCTCCCTCTGTCCTGAATACACAAGTTTAGAAGAATACTGATTGCATTCCTCTACTCCTATACTTGGACTCAATCAAATCCCTGTGATGTTGACCCTCTTCCGTGCTCAAGTCCCTCCCTCCTCCATGCTCTGTTACAAACTAAGATCTGAGCATTAGCAGGGGGAAATGGTAGCTTAGTGGCAGATTTAGCTGCACTTGACCCCCCTTCTTGTAGACTTCACTGATTGATGATGGGTCACAAAGAGAGAGCAGGACAGCTTGCTTCTATTGGCCACTGTGCATGGGGTGTGTTTTTCAGGATGTTGAACTTTAACTCCTACTGCACATGATAACTTGTCGGCAAGCCGGAGTTGAGACATGGAGGAGGTAACAGACGGGGGAGGGAAGGGGGGAGTGCAGCCACAGAGATCTGAAACCATGGTAAACAAATCACTGATAGAGATAGGGTAAGGCAGCACAGAGTACATGAATTTAACTTGCAATGGGCCAATGTGTTTTTTTTTTTTCACTATAGATGCACTTTAAGACCGCAAAAACCTTGTCTTGTCACCCTGACCTGTAGATATATTGGCTAGCGTGACTTACAAACCTTTTTTTTTTTTTGTTGTCACGTTTAAAGGACATCTATAGTGGGAAATGAACTTTTTTTCTTTCTTTCCATGTGGTTCTATAATTCCCCAACCCCGCAAGTGTCTTCACTTTTTTTCAGATTCCTCTCTGTACTGAGTTACACCAGTTAGAAGATAATAATGATTGTATTCCTCTACTCCTACTTGGACTGTCAATCAAATCCCTGTGAATGATCCCCCTCCTGCTCTGTAATAAACATAGAGATAAAGCTTAGCAGGGGAGAGAGGTGCTTTGATGCTAGATAAAAGGCTGCACTTGACCCCTTTCTTAATAGCTTTCACCGATTGATGATAGGTCACAAAGTGAGAGATTCTCCCTACTGCACACCTGACCAGCTTGTCGGTTAGCCGGAGTTGAGACATGGAAGGTTTACAGAGGGGAGGGGAAGGGGGAGTGCTGCACACAGATCTGAAACCATGGTTCAACAGAATCACTGGCAGGAGATAGGATTAAGGCAGCACAGAGTACATAAATTTAACTTTGCAAAGGGTCAATGTGTTTTTTTCACTATAGATGCCCTTTAATGTTTAGATGCATTTATGCTGTATGCTGTATTATATTTTTCATCTAATCCATTGTGCATTCATTTGACCACATACACAATTGTATTCTTCTGATGAAGAAATTAACATTTAAATGGGAGCTAAAGTCACCAGAAAACATTGTCCCAAAAGACAGCACTTCACAATAGTACAGCAAACTGTCTCACCTCTCCCTAGATTGTGGCTGTTGGTTATTTATGTTATTATCCTTGGATACTAGAGGTCAGCCTCCATTATTCAGTGTATGGTAGTCCAAGTGTTTCCTTTGTACACTTTTACCAAAACAAGGAAGCTGCTGGCTGTCCTACTCCCTAAAGGTGATGGACATCTTATTACAGCATGTGATCCTGCTTAGATACTGAACGGGATTTTAAGATGTATATATAGTTTGCAAAAATATACAGTGTATACTTGCTTGGCCAATAGATGAATATGGCATCACTTATAAACAATAATACTTTAATAAAAAATATTAATATCACTTAATGGCTGGCCCAGCACACTAATTACCCATCCAAATAGAAAGATATCAGGGTTATTCATAAAAGTTCTCTATCGTTAAAATGGTGCAATTTTGCCCCAACCAATCAGATTGTTCCTTTCAAATGTTAAATAAGATCTATTGGTGGGGCAAAATTGCACCATTTTAAAGGATAAAGACTTTTATTGAATCTCCCTGTATGTGTTTCTAATACAATTCTTCAAAAAAGACGTAAAACCAAACGTCTGTATTGAAGCTCCTTGAAATTCTTATTTATTTCCATACTTGGTTAAACCGTTAAAAGTAATAAAAAGTATATTGTAGTGGTAATCCACATAATTGTATCAAATGAGTGCGTTTTTTACACCCATGTGGGGGATCTGTTGATTTTTCCATTTGCCATTGACAGAAGAGGCTGAACTGTGCAGCCCCTGCCCCAATTTCTTTTTACTGACACCCAAGACCAGAAGGAGAGAGAGAGAGGGAACATCACCGCGCCCCCCTGCTGGTTAAACTCCTGCAGAGCTGGTCACCAGAGCCCAGTGGCACACACTTTAATCTGCTAGAGATTAGTCAGAGAGAGAAGATTAGAAGCTACAATTGTATAGGTGGAAATTTAAAGCCAAAAGGAAGTGGATGTAATCAGCGCGACTGGTAGGACACGCTGAGGGAGAGCCCGACTCCATCAGGAGGACTTGGATGCCTTCTGTAATAGGAAACCGCTTACTGTGAACGGAGGTGTGTAACTGATTGAGCTTCCGACGAATCTGAGTGAAGCACATTCAGCTTGTATCAACCGCTAAATATAGAACCACGGAGAAAGGTAAGTCTATCCGAGACTCATTCCCCTAGACTGAAATACTATACAAGGGAATCAGCAGTGAAAGGATAAGTACTGATTGTTTCTTCCTTGCCTGATTTGATAAATTTATGTGGATTTCAAGGAGCTTCAATACAGCATTTGGTTTTTACATGATTTAAGAATTGTATTAGGGCTAGGCCACACTTCTGCGTTTTTTTGCGCTTGCGTTTTTTCAGATCATTTAAAACGCTCAACGCATGAAAGGCGTCTTTCGGGTGCGTTGCTATTTGTTCCGCATTTTTATCTCAATCGCATGCTTTCCCTATACCTAATGAAAAACCTCTTGTGCAAAACCAACGAAAATCGCACATGAATCGATGTGATTCTGTGTGCGATGTTGCGTTTGCAGTGCAGTGTGGCCATGCCCTTAGAAACATTTCTTGTCTGTTTTTGGATAGGTACAAGTAATTTGTGTTGCTGGCCAGTCAACATTGTGATATTTTATTTTTGAATAAGTATTATGTGTTAAGTAATGTCTTGGAGAGTGTGATCACTTTTCCTCATTTTAAGATAAACTGGGTTTTGCTTACATATTTATTAGTGGTTCTATTTGACTGCCCAGGTGGACAGTTGTTTATAGCCGAATGTGGGATCCACTATTCCCCACTTTATTTGTTCATTATAAGTGTGGGAGGCACATTTGAGTGATTAAATATTTGAATAAGCTCACAAGGCATGTGATGCAATGTTATTTCTCGGATATCACTGTTAACAGTACAACTAAAACCATGCCTGATACTGTATAATTGGCACCCCCATACCCCTCCCGGTTCCCTCTCCCCAAACTGTATGTTTTGTTATCAATGCCATTTAAGGTGTATTTATATTATTTGGTTAATAGGAAGTGGAGTAAATAAACATTGTAAAAATTTAATTCCAAGGATGTAAGTATAATCCAACTACACAAAATGTTTGATACCGATTCCCTGTTTTGTAGCACAATTGCAAATGTATGCACACTTTGTGCATTTGAAAATAAAAAAAAAAGCTTACAAGGCTTGTTTGAAGATGGCATAACTAGGGAATGTACTGACAATGACAATTTTTTAGTTAAAGGACATGTCAACCTCCATAACAAAATATAACTTTCCTACCCGCTCTACCCTGAGATCGATATAGTTGCTTACGTTCCCAAGGGTTTCAGGGAACTGCTATATATTAAGGTCACGATCTCCAAGTTTTGGTGAGTGGGGAAGGTAAATACAGATCCTGTTTCTAGGGGTGGACCATGCACTTTAATTGAATCTGCATTTTGCATGTAAGAAAATGCATGGTGTTTCTGAGAATAGCTTTCATTCACTAACAAATGTGTTAAAATGTATTGAGAGGATTCAGCTGAAAAAAAGTACTTATGCTCTTTTCAGCTCTCCTAAGAAGCATAATCACATTTAATCTGGAGAAGTTGCCAGCTTCTCAAGAGGTTATTATGCAAGACTTTCCTGCTGAAATATTTCTTCAGAGACCAAAATTGTGCAGTAGTTATGGGGTATTTGATAAATTTGAAAGAGGCCATTACCCCAAAACTACTTAAACCAAGGAAGAAGAGTACTACTTCTCCTACCTACCCTTTCTTACTTCCAATGACCAATACCAGAGTGATAGATAGCCACAATAATAGAGCTCCCCACCACGTCCATTGCCCATCATTTAAAATAGTGTGCGCATATTAGGGAAGGAGACTGAGAAACGGGGAGCACATGCGGAGCTGGTGCTTGAGGTCCCTTTTTTTATCTATAGTGCTGGTGCTAAATAAATATTTGAGTAATATAAGTTTTATAAATGCTTACTGGAAATACCCTCTGTCCTCTACCCAGGATCAACGTATAGCACAACATAAAAAATTAAAAAGAATTGAAGCGCACACCATTTAATTGTTTGCAGATTTATTACATCTAGTGACAAACAAGGAATCTCCACACACCTGTAAAAGGAAAATAAATGCTGTGCTACTCACGGTCCATAGCCATTGGTAAGTAAATCCAAGAGAGAACATCCCAGAGCACCCGCCAGTCTTAAACATAAATGTGTTTAAGAAAACGCGTTATTACGTTAATCGTACACACGCAACGTTTCGGAACGCCTGTTCCGCTTAGATGTAACTTAAAAAAACACACCACCCCTTTTATATACCCTTACACTCCACCCCAAACATGTTAATCCTGATTGGCATTCATGATCCAACCTCCATGAAGAATCCATTATGGAAGTCTTATCTCAAAAGTCTTTATATATATGTAACACAAGGTAAATGGTGCATCTAGTGGTAATATAAATACACTTAACTTACTAATAATACAGTATGTTTTTTCATTCAATAAAACTAAAATTTTTACAATCTATTAATTAAATGGAGAGGCAACATGGGTAGGCCACTTTCAGCCAAGATGCACAAAGAGGCGCAGTTGCCGAAATGGATTTAAAAAACACGCAACCCATGTATATCGGTTAGTGTGAATAAAACCCTTTGCTGCAGCTGTGTGACTAGCACGAAAGTTAACCGCGCAGCCGCTGCAAAGGGGTTGTTTATATGCCGAAAGCGGTATTCTATGTGGCCTTAAACACTAGCTATTAGCTGCATAAAAAAATAGCGAGATAGAAAAATGGCTGATAGTAATGCTCCGAGAACGGCTATTCCATGTAACTTCGCTGGGTTGTAAGATATTCTTACAATGCTTGTGAAGGTTCTCATTCATCCAGGTTCTCATTCAACCACCGGCTTTCTGGACTGCTTGGTAGAAGTCAAGAAAAGTGGTAGAAAACAAACAACACACAGGTAAGTATTTGATGTTTGACTCCCACCACCCTTTAGATCACAAGCTGGGTGTCATCAGAACCCTGCAACACAGAGCAGAAGAACATCCCCGTAGCACAGAGGCGAAGGCTAAGAAATGAAACATCTCAGAGGAGCCCTTTTAAAACTTGTGGATATCCAGACTGCGCCTTGTAAAAAGGAGGGTAGAGAGGAAAGAAAATAACACATATACCAACATGAAGGGGAAAAGCAAGACAGGAGAAACAGAACATTGTCATCCCATATGTAACGGGGTCTCCGAGAAATTAGAAGAATTTTCAATAAAAACACCGTATCCGTGTCGTGTTTAACCAAAACATCACACATAGGCAGCAATTGGTACTACCGAAAGAGACCCAATACCGAAAACACAAGAAAAGCAATCATATACACAGTGCAGTGAAGAATGCTCTGATTTGTATGTGGGGAGACCAAACAGCACTTGCATCAATGTATGGCCCCAGCACAGAAGAGCACAATTCCTCGGGAGGATTCAGCGTCACTTAGGAATATAAGATGATAAAAATGGAATAGGAATCTGCAAGTCAAGCCATTATACAATAAAGAAAAGACTTAATATAGGTGAATTGGGGCATCCTTATCATGTTGCCAGGGCATATCATGTTAAAAAACAATTAACTGGCTCCTAAAACTCCATGGCAAGCTTCATAGTGATGATATGCTAATGGGATTCATGGGACATATATCCATCACACAGATCTGTAGGCATTCTGAATTGAGATAGCCAGTGGAACGCAACTTTCAAGTCCCAGTTGAATTCTAATTGAATACAACAGATATATAGTCGACAATGTTTAATGTAATTGAACAAAAAATAATACTGTACCAATCAATTTAGAACTTGTTAAAGGGCAGTCCAGCCAAAGTAAATTACTCTTCTTTGAAAATGTTGTATTTTACCCCCAAACCCCATTTGGCAAGTCACAAACGTCAAAGATGACCAGAGGCTTACTTTACCCGACCGTCTAGCACGCCCCCCCCCCCCCTTGTTCCTGTTTTGAGCTTTTGCGAGCACGACAGCTGACTTCACTTCCTGGTTCGGGTGTTGGGCAATGGGGCGTGACGTCACATCGCGCTCCCCTAACTGACAGCCACACCAGGAAGTTGATGGCTGTCAGCAGCAGCCCGTTGAGCAGAAGCGGCGAGTGGAAAGGGGTAGGTAAGTAAGCTCTGGGCATCTTTTTGAGTGTGTGAACTACTGCAAAAGTGGGTTTGTGGGGGGCAATACAATTTTGTGTTTAAAGAAGAGTAAGGAGCATGCCACCATGTAAATATTTTTTGGCACTAGTGCACTCCTTCCCCCAGCCCCAACCACTATAATACATTTTTCAAGAAAGTCCCCCAAACTTATTGGATATAGAACGAGGACCGCACTCATTATATAATTCAAATTTTATTGTGACCATAGGCATGTGCAACAACGTTTGGGTTCTCCCCCATTCCTCGGGTAGTAAGGTACACTTACAATCACAGTACATTTCTGGACACTCAACAGCATTCAGTGTTAAAAATATAGTCAGATTGGGTTCCTCATACTAGTATAAATTTGGAACAACCATTCAGCATATGCAGTTATCTCACAAGTACAAACTCATAATACATGTTCTCATTATTTAGTAACGCTCTTGGTAACAAAAGAAATATTCAATTATTAAGTCATAAAAAAATCAAAAGAGGCATATTACACAGGGCTAAACTTTTTTTTAGAAATTATTTATAAAAAGCATTTTAAATTTTACATATAATTTTGTTTTATGACTTATATAGATTCAGAGCCTTCTAATTTACTAAACTTGCCTCTGAAAAGAATGGGACGCAAACATTTAGCTTTGCAGTCTGTTTCGTGTCTATTTCAATTATGTAATCTATCGAAAAGAAGAGCTTCATTTTCACAGGGATCCAAGTTTTTGTGTACAAAACAGGGGTTAAAGATTTACAAAATATTAAATAATTAATAGTGTTTTTTTATGGTTTATAGTTTTGCAATATACAAACGCAATAAGTAAGAATTAACAACCATTTGACAATAGCTATCTTTGTAAATGTTGTGCTAATCGGACCTAGTTTTAATTGGAATGTATTTTTATTCTGTAAATCTGTGGTTTTTAAAAACAACTTCCAGGCTAAATTAATATTTTATGACTATGGCCTAATTAACAGAATACATAATTTGTCACTTGCCGTTGTAATTAGTTCATCACTAAAAAAATGCTTTATACACGTGCTAATGCAACAGACAAGCCTTCACACAGTAGTTCTCAAATTACTTCACTTGTTAATCCTCTGACTGAATACTTCTGAGTTCCGTTATCGACTTAAAGGGCAATCTAAGTGAAAAAAACCATTACACCCCTTTGCAAAGTTAATTCATGACGTCTGTGGCATTGCCTTAATCCTATTTCTGTCAGGTGACTACTCGTTAATACCATGGTTGTCATATCGTGTGCAGCACTCCCCCCTTCCCCCCCCTCTATTACCTCCTCATGTCTTTCACTCCTGGCTAACCGACAAGCTTATCATGTGCGTAGGAGTTAAAAGTTCAACATCCTGGAAAAAGACACACCCACGCACAGTGGCCACTTTAGATAAGGCAAGCTGTCTTGAGGCACGAAGGAAAAGGCAGAACAGTACATTTACGGATCTCTCACTTGGTGACCATCATTCAATTAGTGAAAGCTATTAAGAAGGGGGTCAAGTGCCGCCTTATATCTACACATTCAAAGCTCGACCTTTCATCCCCCTGCTATAATGACTCGTTATCCTCTATGTTGTATACAGAGCAGGGAGGGGGAATCACCATACGGGATTTGATGACCGTCCAGAGTAGAAGGAATGCAATCATCATCTTTCTATTGGTGTATTCAGGGACAAGCAGAGGGAATATGAAAAAAGGACGACCCCAACTCGGGGTTTTGCGGGGAAATACACATGGGAGAAAGGAAAAAAGTTACATTTTCCCTCTATAGATGCCCTTAAGGAGGCTCAGTAAGGGCTAGACCACCCTAGTCCATTTAATGCGCAATCCGCAATAAAAACGCTCACAGAGTGTTGGCCAATTGGTCCAGCCCACATCTAGGTGCATTGGTGCCACATTCACGTGTAATTCGCTATTGTAGTGAATGTGATCACCATTTTTGGCATAATTCACATCGCTCAAATAACGGAATATTATCAGAACAGGGTCCAGTCCGCTTTGTGTGGCATCAGCCTAACTGCAGAGGTTTTCTGTAGTGACAGATAGGTGATTTCATATATATACAAACGCCATATTGTGAACATTTCACACAAGAGACATGATCCGTCCAGCACTGTTTATTTGTTTATATCCTAAAAATTTTTAGATTTTTGAGATACCATAGTGGGGTGGGTTATGTCTAAACTAAAATAGGTAGAGTTGGTCGAAAATGTTTTCTCCTTGCCAAAAGTAGGTGTTATTCTATCACTTATACGATAGGACAAATAATTTTATGTCTATGAATTGTAGAAATTCTCAAACTCGTATTTGTCAGTAAAAGTAAAAAAGACAAAGCAATTAAAAGAAATCTCAAGTCTGCAAAATGCTCACCAAACATGTTTTGACAGTTTTTTTTATTTAGTCCTTAAGGGGAACGTCAACCTCAAATGAAAAATTGTATATAGACTAAATCACCCCCGATACCTCAAACTGCATTAGTTTAAACTGAAAGATATGGCTAAGGAAAATTCTTGCAAAATGTTTATGTAACCTCTTATTTACCTTTCACTGGTTCTTAGCGTTTGTAACATTAGTCCGGGATAATATCTCAGCCAATGACTGAATGCCTGTTCCCCTTAGTGCCTTCCTCTTTGTATGTGCAGACTCATAACAGCTCAGAAAACAGCTTGTTGGCTTTTAAACAGTTTAGGGGTGGGAACGGTGATTACTTACTGACAATTCGCATTTTTTTGGGGGTTTGAAATTGCCCTAAAAAATGGTAAAACTGGCTGTAAGATTCCTGATCTACCCTGTGCTTTTTAATTCTCTATAACACACGAAAACTTTTATGTTTCTTTATAGAATTGTGTCTCCATAATTTTCTGCACTCTATATTACAAGATGTTCAAAGACCATGATTCTCAAACCTGTTCTCCTGTCAAGTGCATGGTTTCGACCATTGGGCGGTGGTGCGTACAAGTCAGCGCCTCAGAGGGAAGATGGTCAAGATTGGATGCTGCATCACAGGTAATTTGAAAACAACGACTAACACGCAAGAAAATTACACATGAATTAAACCTTAGATGCCCATATTAACACGTGTAAAGTGCATGGCCACCCAGTAAAAAAAATTTGGCATATAGTCGGGTTCCTTCCCCCACGCCCCAACGCTATATACTTTGTCAGAAAGTCCCCAACTCTACTTTACCGCCTCAATGGTATCCTCGCTCCGACTACTCCCATCCCTCTGCTATGCATGAAACTGCAAGGCAGGGAGCCGGCCGTCAGCCGCGTCCCACTGAGTGGCGAGAGGCGCCAGCATCGGAAAGCGGCTGCGGCGCACCGGATGCCCGGGGGCGAGAGGTAGGTAAGTAGGTGCGGGGGACTGTCTGAAAGGATTGTATTATGCTGTTGGGGACTGGGGGAAGGAGATTGACTATGTGCCAAAGGGTTTTTAAACTTAGGGGCGAGGAGATAAAACGGGGGAGGGGGGGAGGGCTGCTCTGAGCAGCCAAAAACTGTCTGAGTGGAAGCCAGCGCCAGAGCGAAACATTTCCCTGCCTGGCAGTCCTCCTGGTGGCCAGTTTTTTGGCCATGGGGTGCATACAGAGAATCACTTGGTGCTGGGGGGCGTTACAGTTAATGTTTGGGGGTGACATGCCCCTTTACACAGAAGATAGATAATTATAGTTGATAATTAATATATGAGATGACTTATAGTTTTATATAAGGATAATGTGTTTACACGAACTGTTGTGTTTTTTTTTAAGCTGGTCTGCACATGCACATGCATAATGATTTGGGAAACAGTTAGGGGTTTTTGTCTTACGCTGCTTGTTGAAAAGAATGGATAAAATGTTTACTTGATTACTTTTGGCCTTGTTTTTTTTAAGACTTTATTTTTATAGAAACTTTCACATTCAGTTTATAATGTATGAAACATTCACACTTTTGATTAATAGTGATGCAAAGTGGTATTGGGTTTTAAACAAAACATAGCACACAGGTGTAAATTGCAATTCCAAAATATGTCATAGCTAAGGTTACTTACATAACTGGTTATGCGCTGGTCTCGTGGGCCGCTCCGCCGCTTTTCCCTGTTTCCGGCATATGGAATTAAAGGAAAGGGAGTTTAATATAAGATAGGTATTGTCAGATGCTTCCATTCTTATATCCAAGGGGCCCAACATTTTGTGGAACGATTCTATTTGATTCTCTAATCCTAGCTGGTAGATTTCCCTGGATCTTAGGTCTGCAATAGATTG
The DNA here is from genome assembly GCA_019447015.1 of Hymenochirus boettgeri. Taxonomy (NCBI): domain Eukaryota; kingdom Metazoa; phylum Chordata; class Amphibia; order Anura; family Pipidae; genus Hymenochirus; species Hymenochirus boettgeri. Next base: position 191,603,257 of record CM033474.1, on the reverse strand, counting down.
GAGTAGATTTTCTTCTTCGTCGGGGAGTAATGTGCATTTCCAGAATTGATATTAGCCTTCTCGTGGGCTACCTGTATAGTGTACACATATAATCGTTGTATTCAATTAGAATCAACGGGACTTGAAATGTAGTCTTGAAACTTTTCGCTATCATCCGACTGGCTTTCTCTCATCAGAATGACTTGTACAAGAATCTGTGGCATTATGTACCCTGGACAATCCCAATTAGCATATCACGCCAGTGTTAAGGGTGGATGAGATGTGGCTAGAGGTGTTATAGGACTCCCAGAGTAAGGTGTTAAACAGCATTGTCACAGGCCAGACAGTTGGTGTCGAACCCCCCCCTCTCTTAGGCCTTGGTTTCTTATTTTCACAAAATGCCTTCTTAACACCTCTCTTGAACAGTCAACTTTCCTCGCCGTAATTTAACATTACAATCTTCAAAGGTATGTCCTTTATCCTTAAATGCGATACCCGCTGAGTCCTGACCCGAGGATTGGCTCTTCTGTCTGGCCATACGTTAATGCAGTTGCCTGTTTTTGGGTCCTCCCCCACATACAAACAGAGTCATTCTTCACTGCACTGCCTGCATATATGATTTCTCTTTTTCTTGTGTTTTGTATTGGGTCTTGTCCGATGTACCAATTGCTGCCTCATGTGTTGTTCGGTTTAAAGCAACGATGGATCGATGTTTTTTTTGAAAATTCTTCTTAATTTTCTCGGAGACCCCTGTACCTATGGGATGACCCATTTTCTTCCTCCTTCTTGCTTTTCCCCCCTTCACTGTTGTATTCGTTTCTTTTCTTCCTTCTAACTTCTTTTGACAAAGGCCAGTCTGGATATCACAAGGTTTAAGGGCTTTCTCTGAGATGTTGTCATTCTTTACCTTCGCCTCTGTGTACTTTGGGGATGTTCTCGGCTCTGTGTTGACCAGGGGTGCTGATGACCCCCAGCTTGTGATCTACAGGGTGTGGGAGTCAACATCAAATACTGATCTGTGTGTGTTGGTTTTCTGTCAACCTCTACTGCCAGTTTACCGTTTTCCTTAACTTCTACCCAAAGCAGTCTCAAGAAATCCAGTTTGTTGTTTTGTACCTCTTCCATTGTGACATTTAATGTTTTGGATCCACCGGCATTAATGTGTTCTGTGAAAGCCTTGTACTAACTTCCTTCTGGTGATTTTAACCCCAGGTGTCCATCAACATATCTGAACCAGTGGCTGGGTGCTATCCCTAAAGGTATTAAGCAGCCTGTTTTTCTACCTCCTCCATGTAAAGGTTGGCCACAATATGTTGAAACTGCAAAAAAATTTAATCAATGAGAGCTACTATTGCCACCAGTGATAGTGTAAATAATGTAATGGCTGATAGAATGCTGAGAAATACATTTAATAAATTGCTTTAAAATATTTTTCCTTGTTAGGTCACCAGCTGGTGGAAATAAGAGAGAGAGCCCTGAAAAATATCCTGGTAAGCTGACCGTAATTTAGTTAGTGGTTGACTTAGTCCAAGATAAAACATTCTTTGTACATCTTCTGGAATGGTTTAATTTTCCACTGCCACCAATGAAGAAGAGTGGTCACCTACGAACGTTGATCTGCCGGGTCACTTGTTTGCGCAACATATAACGTGTGTATGAACTTTTACTGCAGAACTTTGTTTTGGTTTGCTGGGTATGTTTAGCTTGCTGTGCATATTCTATTTTTAACTGCAGCTTACTCTGAATTGGCCAATCACACTAGTGCTTTGTTTTGTGTTTGTAGCTCTTTAGTCTCCTATTTAGGCTCACTCTAGCTTCCGGTCTTTGGCCTTTGTAACATTTGCTTTAGGCTTTCTGCTAGTGGTTTGCTTTTGGTCATTTGATATTCCAACTGACTTTGTTTAAAATCCCTTGCTTGTGACTCGACTTTGATTCTGCTTTTCCTATTTGTACCTCGCTAGATCTGACTGACTTACGTCTTTGGACCTTAGTCCTTAGCCTACCAATGATCCTTGCCTAACAGTTGATCCAGATGATAGATTACATCAGCCTCAGCATCAACAGCTTGCACTTTGAGGCCTGGGGCAACCATGAATCCAGGGATCTTTTCTGGTTATTATTTCGAGGAAGGAAGGAATTATTTTTTCCCCCTTTCATGGTGTATATTTATTATTTTTTATTGTTACCTACCTCAGGAAAAACAGTTAGGAAGGGTTCAGAGATAGGCTAAAAGGTTTGGACTAGATGGACACATGTCTTTATTCAACCTACAATATTATGTGCTTATCCTTTTGTTATGCAGTTTGCTATTCAACATGTTAAAATATAGTACATTTTTATACAATCTGGACCGGTTTCCACAATGCTTTTGCAACCTCTTAAAGGGCATGTCCCACCCAAAACTATAATCCCCAACTACTGGCCCCACCATGTAGTGTAGTTTAATCCTTACCTCCACATCCCAACTCCATCTGGTTCTCCTGTAGTCCCCCCCCAAAGTTCCAAACAACTGCCCACCAGGAGGCTAGCAGGTACATATAGACACTGCCTCCTACATGGCCTCCGAGATTCCTGCCATGCGTGCTGCGCACCTTCTCCCCCCCTCCCTCCCCCTCCCGTTACTACTATCCCTCCCCCTCGCACAAATCCCCCTTAATATTGTGCTCCCCCATGTCCCCCAGCCCCAACCGCATGTTTTTTTTTTTAAAAAGCTCCCCAAACTCTACTTACCATCCCGCTTTCCTCTCCGCTGCACTGAATGGACCGGCAGCCGCGTCCGTGATTGGCCGCCTCAGCCGAATCACAGACCGACTGCCGGTTCCTGCCCCTCTGCTTGCATTCTCGCAAGCAGCAGGGCCGGCAGTGCGGCGGAGGATCGAGGGGAGGTAAGTAAGAGTTTGGGGGCTTTTTTTAAAAAAAAAACATGCGGTTGGGGCTGGGGGACATGGGGGAGCATGATATTAAATTTTATTTAGGGGTGGGACATAGCCTTTAAAAGAATAGTTTACAGGAAAAGGGAACTATTCCTTTAATGATTGATTGAAAGGGTATGTCCATTCAAAAATTAACTTGCTTTCTATCTGTTTTACTGAAGAAACAGGAGGTAAATGCACTATTTCTTACCTCCCGTTCTCAGTACATCTTGCAGGAGAGCAGGAGAACTTACCGGGATCGTTCCAGCGCTGACAGAGCCGCGGCCTAAATCCCCGATACCTCCGGTACTTCCACTCCTAGCACAGTGTGTGCGCATGCGCGCACTTGCAAAGGACTGGAGACGCGTCGGAGGTGTCGGGGATTTCGGTCGCGGCTCTGTCAGCGCTGGAACGATCCCGGTAAGTTCTCCTGCAAGATTTACTGAAGAACGGAATAGTAAGAAATAGTGCATTTACCCTGTTCTTCAGTAAAACCGATAGAAAGCAAGTAATTTTTGATGGACAACACCTTGAAGACCAGTAGGTTAAGGTAACAAACCCAACAATGTCCACAGTTCCAGCAGCTGAAATTGCTTACTCTCATTTACAACCGTGCTGCCTTCCCTTAGATATCACAAAGCAAAGAGAGGTGCTAGAGCGCCCCTAGATGGCCCAGGGCCATGATTAACATATCACTTGTCACTAGCTGATAAGAAAGTCTGTACAACCTCTCTCATCCTCCTCTTCCAGTCAAACAAACTTGAAGCTCATAATCAGGAGAAAAAAAACGGATGGGGAGGGCTGATACCATTACTCTTTTGAAAGCAGTTTTAAAAAAAAAATGCATTGAGGCAATAGTTATCTTTAAGGAGCTATGCCTTACCTCCCATTCTTTGATAATTTCAGTGAAGCCACGAACGAAGATGGAAGAAAACTTTTGAGTAATTCTCCACGGTCACAATGATATTCCCGACCGCTTCCTGCTTCTGTTCAACTATAGTGCACATTATTATGCATGCGCAGTATAGTTGAACAGAACCAGCAAGTAATCAGGACTGGTCAGTGTGGCCTCTGTGGATTGCGCAAAAGGTAAGTTTCTTCCATCTTCATTCCGGTTCCTGGCTCCGGGGAAATTAATTGAAGAACGGGAATTATGGCATAGCTCCTTAACATTCCGGACTTCAATCGATGCAATAAGGAATAGTTCACTTTTCCAGTACTATTCCTTTAAGCAAAGATTCTCTATTTTCTTTAAAATAGGGGTAACACTACCAACTTTGCATGCCAAAAAAACACAATACAAAAGTTCCTACATCAGGATAAACATAATTTTCCACTGTTGGGAAATGGTTAATTCTGTCCATATACTTGTTAGATATTAGGTTCAATGTATATTTTAACTTCCAATGTTTTTACTTTGAGATTGAATAACAACGCAAAATAATTGGGGCCTGGCAGTTTACCACACATTGCGGGAATGTTTGGAGGTCATTTTGAATCACCAATGTTAGTCACAGCGCTTGCAACAATGTTTAATGTGGGCAACTAACAGATTGTAAGACTATTTACATTAAGCAAGGAAAACCATGCATGTAGGTAATATGGCACCCGACACACTGCATTAATATAAATACAGTTTAATATTTTAGAAAATCCCCTCAACATTCTTACTGAGCTGGGGAGCAAAAATCAGCTATAACGGTAAGTGTTGTTTCCCTCTTCTGACTGAGATGGTTCCCATTTTGAATGGGGAACAGGGGGGGGGGGGGGAGAAAAGAAGAGGCAGCTTTAGATGGAGCAGGATACCATTCAAATAATAAATAATAATACTAATAATAAATAAAAAAATAAAAATTAAAGAAATACATCTTTTCTCTTTCAATTTAGTATTTACTACTAAATTAACAAAAAATCTAATTTATGTTTTCGGAAACTAAAATATTGTATTAATGAAATTACGGTAAATGCAGGATCTGTGATTTGGTAGTGGGACAATGCAATTGAATCTATATCATACACAAATTACACACAAACACTTGCAATTTATCAGAGTTAAATTGATGTATTACCTCAACTAATTTATTTAAAAGCCGTAGGACCTTTCTTTCATTGTGCAGCTGGGAAATTAAACCATTCCAGAAGATGTACAAAGAATGTTTTATCTTGGACTAAGTCAACCACTGAAACTAAATTACGGTCAAGCTTACACAGGATATTTTTCAGGGCTCTCTCTCTTATTTCCACCAGCTGGTGACCTAACAAGGAAAAAATAATTTTAAAGCAATTTATTGAAATGTATTTCTCAGCATTCTATCAGCCATTCATTTATTTACACTATCACTGGTGGCAATAGTAGCTCTCATTGATTAAAATATTCCAAATTTTATTATTGTAGGACTTAAAAGGTTAGGCTGTTCATGTTGCTTACGGGTGTGGTTTCACAAAATTATTATTATTTTACTGGTATGCATTAGAAAAAAAAAAAAAACAGTGGTCATGCACACTAGGCATTTATACTGCACCGATAACACTGTGCTGGGTTTGTGCATGTATGCATGCAAGCAAACGCTATTTTCTGAAAAACGCTCACCTGTCTGTTCATTCCCTTTAAAAGCATGCTGTTACACACATATGTAGATGATCAATCGAACGTTGATCTGCGGGTCAATGTTTGCGCAACATATAACGTGTGTATGAACTTTACTGCAGAAATTGTTTTGGTTTGCTGGGTTGTTTAGCTTGCTGTGCATATTCTATTTTTAACTGCAGCTTACTCTGAATTGGCCAATCACACTAGTGCTTTGTTTTGTGTTTGTAGCTCTTTAGTCTCCTATTTAGGCTCACTCTAGTTCCGGTCTTTGGCCTTTGTAACATTTGCTTAGGCTTTTGCTAGTGGTTTGCTTTTGGTCATTTGATATTCAACTGACTTTGTTTAAAATCCCTTGTTGTGTCGACTTTGATTCTGCTTTTCCATTTGTACCTCGCTAGATCTGACGTGACTTTGGACCTTAGTCCTTAGCCTACCAATGATCCTTGCCCTAACAGTTGATCCAGATGATAGATTACATCAGCCTCAGCATCAACAGCTTGCACTTTGAGGCCTGGGGCAACCATGAATCCAGGGATCTTTTTGGTTATTATTTCGAGGAAGGAAGGAATTATTTTTCCCCCTTTCATGGTGTATATTTATTATTTTTATTGTTACCTACCTCAGGAGAAAACAGTTAGGAAGGGTCAGAGATAGGCTAAAAGGTTTGGACTAATGGACAACATGTCTTTATTCAACCTACAATATTATGTGCTTATGTGATTGGTTATGCGGTTACCCGGGACCTGACAAAAAGGGTTTTTTTTGTCTATGTGTGAAACAAGTGGTGGACATTGGGGTATTAGTGCTGAAAGTTCATTGAATTTGGGACACTAGGTCTTGCACTTTTATAAAAATGTAAAGAAAGTTCTTGATGGAGTGTGGCTGAACTTGAACTGGCGAAACAATGGCTGTATGGATGGAACAGGAACAATGGCTGAAGACAATGGCTGTATGGCTGGTAACAGGAAACAATGGCTGTATGGTGGTAACAGGAACAATGGCTGAGGACAATGGCTGTATGGCTGGTAACAGGAACAATGGCTGAGGACAATGGCTGATGGCTGGTTAACAGGAACAATGGCTGAGGACATGGCTGTATGGCTGGTAACAGGAACAATGGCTGAGGACAATGGCTGTATGGCTGGTAACAGGAACAATGGCTGAGACAATGGCTGTATGGCTGGTACAGGAACAATGGCTGAGACAATGGCGGTCTGGTGTAACAGGAACAATGCGAAGGACAATGGCTGTATGGCTGGTAACAGGAAACAATGGCTGAGGACAATGGCTGTATGGCTGGTAACAGGTACAATGGCTGAGGACAATGGCTGTATGGCTGGTAACAGGAACAATGGCTGTATGGCTGGTAACAGGAACAATGGCTGAGGACAATGGCTGTATGGCTGGTAACAGGAACAATGGCTGTATGGCTGGTAACAGGAACAATGGCTGAAGACTATGGCTGGTAATCAGAGACAATGGCTGGTAACAGGAACAATGGCTGAAGACAATGGCTGTATGGCTGGTACAGGAACAATGGCTGAAGACAATGGCTGTATGGCTGGTAACAGGAACAATGGCTAAGGACAATGGCTGTATGGGCTGGTAACAGGAACAATGGCTGAGGACAATGGCTGTATGGCTGGTAACAGGAAAAATGGCTGAGGCAGGAAACACAGGTAGGGAATGCTACTAGGCAGACAGTCTGTCCGGTAGCAAGGACTACGAATAGGCACTCCACCCTCTGCGAGTGCATATTGAATCTTCGCGCCGATCGGCGTCCGGACGTGGTGACGTCACGACGCCGACGTCGGCGCCGTCACAGTCCCGGAACGGCGAGGGAGCGCGGGGTAAGATCCTACAGTACCCCCCTTCCACAGGGGGCCTCAGGACCACTTGAAGCAGGTTTGTCAGGAAATCTTCTATGAAAGGTTTTGATTAACTGAGGTGATGTAAATCAGACTGTTTAACCCAGGACCTTTTTTCTGGTCCAAATCCCTTCCAATGGACCAAATACTGAAGAGAACTTCTGACGAATCTAGAATCCAAGACTTTCTCTACCTCAAATTCTTGTGACCGTTGATCATAATAGGATCAGGTGACTAAAGAGGGGAAGAGAACGATTCAGCACCACTGGCTTAACAAGAGAGACATGGAAAACATTAGGGATTCTCATGATGGTGGGCAATAGAAGTCGTACTGCCGTAGGACCCACCAATTCTAATATAGGGAATGGGCCAATAAATTTAGGGCCCAACTTAGGAGAAGGAACCCGTAAATAATGTAAGTTGATGATAACCAAACTTATCTCCCCACCGAATATAATGGAGTTTCGCGTCTACGTCTATCAGCTATCAGTCTTTTGTACCAGGGCAGATTTCTCGAGACAGTTTTTAGTAGCCTGCCAGATGGTGACATTTCTGCAACTAGACTGTTAGTTGCAGGAACTGGTTCTGAAGAACAAAAAAAATCCTGTGGAAACCCTTTGGGGTTTAAGCCAAAAACACAAAAAAAAAAAAAGGAGATTTCCGGTAGAAGTGTGGACGGCATTGTATGGGCAAATTTGCCCATGGCAGAAGATCAGTCCAATTGTCTTGAGAATAGGAAATATAGCATCGAAGGAATTGTTCCAGACATTGGTTGGTGCGTTTTGCGGCTCCATGGACTGAGGATGATAAGCGGATGAAAATTGGAGTTTAATTCAAGTAACTGCAAAGTGCCCGCCAGAATTTGGAGATGAATTGGGTTCCTCGATCGGACACTATTTCCATTGGTAATCCATGCAGGCGGAAATATGAGAAATGAACAATTGAGCGAGGCAGCAGGGAGGGCAATTTAGGAAGAGGAACAAAATGAGCCATTTTGCAAAGCGGTCTACAGTAACCAGATGACAGTATTTTTCTTAGAAACAGGGAGTTCACAAATAAAGTCCATAGAAAGGTGGGTCCACGGTAGGGAAGGATCGCAGAGGTTGGAGTAGTCCACTAGGAAGAGTATGGGAAGTTTTGGAAGTAGCACAAACAGAACAGGCGGCAACAAAGTTTTTTACATCTGTTTCATGGAGGGCCCATTATACTGACGATTAAGAAGATGAAATCTTGTGAACCCCAGGGTGACCGGCCTGTTTGGACTCATGAGTCAGTTGTAATATTTCTTTCCGAAGGGAGAGGGAACAAAGGTCTTATTAGGGGGTAAGGCAGCAGAAACAGAATCCTGAGCAGATAGAATCCGATGGCAAAGTTGAGGGGTAATAGTGGCTGGATCTTGGAGGAGGGAATGATGGGGCCTTTATCTTTATCAGTAGAATCGTCTGCAAGAAAAGACCTGGAGAGGGCATCTGCTTTTTTATTCTTGGAACCAGAGATGAAAGGAATGATGAAATGAAACAAGAGAAAACAGAGCCCAACGGGCTTGACGAGGATTCAGTCTCTCTAAGGTTTTGATGTATTCAAGATTCTTGTGATCGGTGAGGATGGTGATAGGCTGTACTGCCCCTTCCAGCAAGTGTCACCATTCTTCTAGTGCGAGTTTGATAGCTAGAAGTTCACGATTCCCAATATCATAGTTTAGTTCATTGGGAAGAAAATTTCTTAGAGAAGAATGCACATGGGTGGAGTTTCCCATTCTATTTGCCTTTGGGACAGGACGGCACCTGCGCCAAGATTAGAGGCGTCAACCTCGATGATGAATGGTAGACTGGGGTCGGGGTGCAGAAGTACTGGGGCTGAAGAAAATGAATCTTTTAATTTCTTGAAGGCTTCTAGGCGGCTGGAGACCAGATTCTGGGTTTGCTCCTTTCCTGATAAGGGCCAAAATAGGAGCAATGATGGAAGAAAACCCTTAATAAATTGCCTATAATAATTGGCGAAACCAAGGAATCGTTGGATAGCCTTAGTGCCAATGGGAAGCGTCCAATCGACAATAGCTGAGACTTGGTTGGACATCTTGAGCCTTGAGCTGAAACCAGATAGCCCAGAAAAGGTACTTGGGGCATTCAAAGAGACATTTTTCCAGTTTAGCGTACAGTTGGTTGGCTCGTAGTCGGGATAAAATTGGACATACATGGCGACGATGAGAAGAAAGATCTTGAGAGAAGATCAAGATGTCATCCAAGTAAACTACTACTGAAATACCTAAGAGGTCTCGAAAAATGTCATTAACAAATTCTTGAAAACTGCTGGAGCATTACAGAGACCGAAGGGCATCACCAGATATTCATAATGTCCAGTTCTGGTATTGAAGGGTGTTTCCATTCATCTCCTTCCCGGATGCGAACCAGATTATAGGCTCCACGGAGATCAAGCTGGAGAATACTTTAGCCCCTTTCAATTGGTCAAAAGTTCAGAGATGAGGGTAGAGGATAGCGGTTTTTGATAGGATTTTATTGAGACCACGATAGTCGATGCAAGGAAGTAGTTCCTCGTCTTTCTTTTCCACAAAAAAAAACCCTGCACGGGCAGGAGAGGTGGAAGGTCTGATGAAGGCCCGAGACAGGTTTTCTTTGATGTATTTCCATAGCGGTGGTTTCAGTAGGAGATAGAGGATAGGTGCGACTCGGGAGGAGAGGTACCGGGCAATAAACGATGGGACATTCATAGGGTCGGTGGGAGGGAGCAGAATCTCAGAAGACTTTTGTTCGAAGACATCTTTAAAGTCCAGATACCAAGAGGTAAAAATTTAAGCTTTTTATCTTCACAGGAAACAGAGGAACAAGAGATTTGTGGGTGGGAAAGACACTAGAAAAACAGGATGGGCTCCAAGAGACAAGTTCGTTGTTAGTCCAGTTGATGATGGGGTTATGAAGTCGAAGCCAAGGGAGTCCTAAAATGAGAGGGGTCGTGGGACTTTGTATGACCAAGAAGGAAATTGATTCAAGATGAAGACAGCCAATTTGAAGAATTTCTGCAAGGACATGGAAATAAATTGTGGTAACGGTTGATCATCAATAGCCAGCACTCGGAGGGGAGGGGCAAGGAAAATAATGGAATGCCTAACAGAGAAGCAAAGGTGGCATCAATATAATTACCGGCTGCTCCAGAGTCTAGGAAGGCTTGGGGAGAGGTTCGGGACTTGAAAATGAGGGTAGCAGGCAGAAAAGATTTGAGAGAATTCTTGTGGAAGGAGATTTGAATTTACCTAGGAAGACTCCTATTCAGGTCTAGGTTTTCAGTTTCCGGGCTTGGAAGGACAACCTTAACGAAGTGCCCTGGGCGGCACAATACAGGCAGAGCCCATGAGTCCTCCTCCTAAGTTTTTCTTCGGCCGAAAATGTGTGTACCCCCAATCTGCATGGGTTCCTCCAAAGGCGGAGCAGCAGTCAAAGGTCCGGTCCCTTGAGGACCTTGAGGAAACAATTTAGGGGGAACAAGACGGTTATTGGACTTTTCGGCTTGCTTTCCCTAATACGAGTATCCACCCGATACACACAGAAATCATTTCCTCTAACATTGTGGGAAGTTCCGGGACACCAAGTATCCCTTGATACGATCAGACAGGCCCTGCCAAAAGGCTGCTAACAGGGCCTCATTTCCAGGCAGATCGGCAGCAAAAGTCGGAATTCGATGGCGTATTGCCCTACCGAACGGAGCCTTATCGCAATTGCATCAGCCGGGAAGAAGCTGCAATAGTGCTGCCTGGAACGTCGAAAATCTTGAAAGTCTCAGAAATAAGGATATATCATTAACCACGGGTCATTCTTCTCCCACAGGGGGGATGCCCAGGCCAAAGGCATTGCCTCCCAATAGAGCAATACATATCCAACTTGGCACGGTCCGAAACAAAATGGGAGGGTTGCAATTCAAAATGTATAGGCATTGGTTAATGAATCCGACAAGCTTGAGCGTCCCCTTATACCGCACAGGAGGTGGTATTCGGGCTTCTGGGGGGAACGGGTTCTCTAGGCAGAGCAGGGGGAACAGGAGGAGCTGGACCCGGGGATAACCGAGCAGAAATGGAGTCCAGAAATTAAGCTAGTTGATTCTGCTGGTGCTCAAGGGCATCCATGCGGAGGGAAATGGTCTGAAGTGTCTTGCCTAGACTGGCTGAGCTTCCTCAGGTACTTTCCATGGCCTATTGTACTGTAACGAATCGAGTCCCGGAGGGACGAAGTTCACTGTCTTTTAGGAGGAGGCTGTCGATAGGCGGGAGAACAACTCGTGGGAGCCGACAGTCATGGAGAATGGCAGATACAAGGTGGTAAAGGTAACTGGACAATGCTGAGACAATGGCTGAACTTGAACTGGAACAATGGCTGTATGGATGGTAACCGGAACAAGGCTGAAGACAATGGCTGTATAGCTGGTAACAGGAACAATGGTGAAGCCATGGTGTATGGCTGGTAACGGAAAATGCTGAAGCAATGGCATATGGCTGGTACCAGGAAACAATGGCTGAAGACAATGGTAATGGTGGACCAGGAACAATGGCATGGACAATGGTAGTATGGCTGGTAACAGGAACAATGGCTGAGGACAATGGCTGTATGGCGTAACAGGAACAAGGCTGAGACAATGGCGTAGGCTGGTAACAGGACAAGGTGAGGACAATGGCTGTATGGAGGTAACAGACAATGGCTGTATGGCTGGTACCAGGAACAATGGCTGAGGACAATGGCTGTATGGCTGGTAACAGGAACAATGGCTGAGGACAATGGCTGTATGGCTGAGGCAGGAACCACAGGTAGGGAATGCTACTAGGCAGACAAACAGTCTGTCCGGTAGCAAGGACTACGAATAGGCACTCGCACCCTCTGCGAGTGCCTATTTGAATCTTCGCGCCGATCGGCGTCCGGACGTGGTGACGTCACGACGCCGACGTCATCACCAGTCCCGGAACGGCGAGGGAGCACGGCAGGTAAGATCCTTACACAGTCATACTTAGTAAAGTATTTTCTGATGTCAGTTAGTAAAGACCAGGTATCAGTTATCACTAGAAGATGGCCAAACTTCCAAAATTCCGTTCCTATTCAAGGATTCGTGGATTTTCGAAAAAATACGAACATTCGAAAATCTGCCATTAATATCAATGGGGGAAAAAAAAATAATCAGAAATTGCCACCTAATAATGGTTTAAATAGCGGTGGTAACTTACTGTTAATAGCTGTGGGACCTGGTAAATGTTCTAGGGGAAAACGTCCCTGTGGACCATTTCCGGTAATCCTCGAATAGGCTTAGATATAGGCTTTAAAACCCAAACAGTATCCTTATTCACGCTGGCAGTGACAGGCTTGGATGGCCAATATCAGGTAGTGCATCAATTTCCTAGCCAGTAGTTCTCTGCCATGTATTGACAGTGGCAAAATGCCTTGTATGTTTTTCACTTTCATTAAAGGGTATGTCCAACCCCAAAAAAATCAATATATTAGGCAGAACCCCTCATAACAGTTTCTGTTTTGTTAAAATGTAATAATTCTGCTCCCAGCAAGAGAATTCATACTTACAATCTCCTTGATCCACCGCCGCGGTTCTCTAGCACTTCTGTGGCACTCGGCCGTGACATCATGGCAAATCACGGACTGCATTTCCCCTCGGCCGTGACATCATGGCAAATCACGGACTGCATTTCCCGGGCGTGGAGTGCGAGGAAGCGGCGGTAGATCGCAATCTTGTAAGTATGATTTCTCTTGCTGGTAGCAGAATTATTACATTTTAACAAAACAAAACCTATGTTTTAGGGAGGGTCCTGCCTGATATATTACATTTTTTAATAAGGGGTGGACATTCCTTTTAAATCAACATGGAAAATACATTAGTATATTAAAATAGAGGGTTTGGAGGTATCAGAGTCAGAATCTAATAACTGACCAATGCTACAGCCCCCGCATAAAGGCACACTATTGTTTGCATTTTGCCACTTGTTTTGCTAAACTGTGCAAAACTAAAAAGCTATTACATTTCTTGTATGGTTTACAAATACTCTCACTGTGCTTACATTTTTTTAAAGAATATTTACCAAGTTTTTTGATCAAAGTATAAGGCTCCATGTCAGTCGATTGTTTTTCTTCTTTTTAAATCAGATTTAACTGGCACTACCTACAAGACAAAAATAGTACTGCATTTACAAATGACATTTGTGCAAATTTTTGTACGCATAACTTTATGTGTTGGCATGCTTCTCACTGAGCAGGATCGATAGAGACAGAGAGGACTAGAGCAGTGAAGTATACTGTAGTTTAGGTAATGTTGCTTATCTTACAAGATCCCAGGGGTGAGGACCTAAACCACTTTGTACAATGCATGTGTGGAGTAGGGGGTGAGGCATGTATAGTTTTTCTTTAAAGACTTTTGTAGAACTTTTTTAATTTAAGCATGGTTTCATATGTTATCAGAAAAGTATTTTCACCTAGATTACAACTGTGCAACGTCTGTTTTTATAAGGCTGACCAAGCTTGGTTGAGTTTCAGCATAGACATGCTTCTGTCTTGGCTGGCTTATAAAACATCTGCTCCCTCGAGGCATTTAGTGATGTTAGCTTGCTAGCCCAACTAGGATCAGGAAAATAGAATTCCAATTTAAAACATTTTTCAAGTGCAACCACAACATTCTAGCAACACCTCTACTAAGCAGATACAAAATAGCAGATAGAAGAGTTCCACTCTCACTTCCTTGGGTGAACCAAACTCAGCACGTGAGCACTTAAATTCCAGAAAAAATACTACTGATTATCTGTTGTATTCCATTAGATCAACTGGACTTGAAGTTTAGGGTAAGGTGTCAAAACAGCATTGTACATGGCAGACAGTTGGTGTCGAACCCCCCCACCCCAATTTAAGCTTAGTTTCTTTGTTTTCACATAAATGGCCTCCTTGACGCCTCTTTTGAACCAGTCAAGTTCCTTTGCCAATAAGTTACCATTACAATCTTCAAAGGTCTTGCCTTGTCTTAAGATGCAGGTACACGGCTGAGTCCTGACCCATGTGTGATATCATTGTTCGATTTCACACGCATAGAATGTATACAGCACAAACAAGGAGGACAAGCGTATCATGTGGTGCCTAACTGAAAGTTAATATTTTGGGCTGTGGTTTATATACATACCCACAGGAGACCAGCAATATTATAAATACACAATTAAAACCATTTTGTGGGTATGCTGTAATGTGAATTGAGTGCATACTTGCCTAATGCCCCCCCCCCCCGGTTGGTTGGGTACCTGATATACAGGGCTAGGTTACCGAGAGCCTTTACTCACTATTTGTGTCTTAAGCATGTCCACCCCTTTTTAAAAAAAAAATGTATATATTGAGGGCTAGTGTTCCCCCCAGCCCCAACCGCTATATTAATGTTGTAAAAAAGTCCCCCATTTTTTACTTACCTTCCCTCTCTCCTCCGCCGCATGCCCGCCCCTTCTGCTTGCACAGAAACTTGCAAGCAGGGGGCCGCACTGGCAGCTGCACAGAACTGCAAGCAGGGGGCCGCACTGGCACCGTTTGAATTGGACTAAGAGTGCAGCCATCACAGACGACGGCTGCCGGCAAGTTATGAACAATGGAGGAGAGAGGGAAGGTAAGTAAAACATGGGGGAACTTTCTTATAAATATTTATTGCGGTTGGGGCTGGGGAAACTATCCCTAATATTTGGGAAGGAAGGGTTTTCACACAGGGTGAGGGAAAAGGAAAGATTGTGGGAGGGAGGGTGAGGGGGGGGAGGGATAAAGGCTGCTCTGAGGCAAACCAAAACCCTCTGAGAGACAGCTCAGAGCGGGAGGACAAGTGCACTGGTGGCCAGTGCTCACGTGTGTGTCAGTTTTTTAACTTTGGGGGAATTACGGAGACTATTGTGATCGCTGGGGTAGGTAAGTTTATCAGGTGGGCAGCATAGTAGGGAGTAGTGGGTTAAATTTTTAGTTTTGGGGGTGTGTCAATGCCCCTTTAACGTCACCAACTAAACCAATTGTCAAGCGTTTTTACGTGACTTTAAGACACAAACTAACGGCAATATGCAACTTTAAGTAAAAACTGTGTTGCGCACTGCTGGCAAAAAACCAATGTACCGAGCTGATAACGGCTCTTTTTAAGGAAGTTAATCTCTAACCGAGGAGATGCTGGCATTAAGATTAGCAAAGGCAAACTCCTCTCGGTACATAGCCCTAAGAGGGGGTTTAGTATTTATGGTCCAAGTCTTTTTTTCATAAATATTGAAATGTTAGGCTAAAGACTTTTAATACTCAAATCGATGTAATTGTTTGAAAATCATTCTGACCTTGTAAAACTCACCTCGTAAACTGGATGTTTCTAAAATGGCCAAAGAAATATCTATAATAAATTCTCTGCATATGGCTTAGGGCGGCCAAGTGTTTTTATTAATTTATGGGATTGCATATTGAGAGAGAGTGTGTTAATAAAACATGTTTTGTATCTGCACATAGCAATCTAGAAATTAAAACCAAACAAATGAATTGAAAATGTATTTAAAGTTTTTATTACAGGTATGTCCACCCAAAAATAAACTTTTTATATGTTTTTTTATATAATAGCATCCACCAACCTCAAACGCCCACTTTGCATTTTCTAAAAAATCTCTTTGCTTTGCCCGATATTTTAATGATCTATATATACAGGATTGCACTTCCGCTCCACGTCCTCTTTAGCTGGACCCGCCTGCAGCTTAGAGAAAAAAAAAAAAACAGATTCTTCCTGCAGGACGCCAACTCGAACAGCAGCACGGAGGTTGGTGTCTGCGTGTAGTGTGCAATGTGCGTGTGTGTGTGTCTCTTTCTCTCCTCTCTCGAAGCTGGCAAACTGTTAATCCTGGATGTTCGTCCACATATACATAAACTTTACAAGCTTCGATGGTGGTATAATTGGGAAAGAGGGCGGGATCCAGGGGGTCAGATCATTACTGATGCAACTCCTCTTCTCACTGCTGATGTTAACAGACATTCTCAAGTAACATGAAAAAACAGAGGCAAGGTAACGTAACCTGTCTTGTTCATCGCTGTATGGGTCCATGCTGCAGGATTAAGCAAGCTACAAAGGTCTGTAACTTTGTACACTGTACCGATTTTACACTGCTGTAAGTTTGTTTGGACACTTACTTTGGGTCCAAATAAAGTAGTAAAAGTTAGTTTTGGGGGTGGACATGACCTTTAATATAGAATCGTAAATCATTATAGTAAGCAGGACTTAAATTGAAGTTCAACATGTTAGAAGACATTAATAACAATCTTTGGCTAAAAAATACGCCCGACGAACCACATACAAAAGCTGTTCAGCGCCTGTGTGGCATTGTCCCCACACCATTTAACATGGGGTGTGGGGGACAGTATCATTTTTTACTTAGGGTTGGAGGGAAGAGTTTTTTGTTTGTTTTTTTTTTCTATAGGGGTGAAATGGGTGGGACCTTGATGCATAATTAAATAAAACATTCTTAATTACTTTTCCCTTAATGTTTTGGTCTAAATATAATTTACCTTACCTACCAATATATGTCTTTTAAAAAAGGACACTGAGAAACCAGAATGGCAACAATCTTGTGCTTTAACTAGATTATACCCTTTATACCAGGACAGAAATGCAGTTCCCTTTTTACTGTGTGGAAATGGCAGTACTTTATGAGAAACCATATTACTTCTGAGAGATAGATCTAAACCTGGATCATTTCCTATGTGTCTGAATCCACCATCTGTTGTTTCGCAGTAAATGAGACATTGAATTTTGCCATTTATACTTAAGAATGTTTACATCTAAATTCATATATTGAATATACCCAAGGGCAAGTGCAGGATTAATCTCAAAGCAAGGTCAGCTTACGTTCTCTAGAATGTAAGAATGGTACATTATCTTTAGTTTGTGACTACAGATTTACGCGTATTGTTAACACCTTACTTTTACAATTATATAATTTAAAAAAACACAAAAGACAAGAGACAAAACATATTATACTTGTATGTAGTCAACTACATTAGTTAATAGTATTGAGGTTGAATAAAGATATACGTCCATCCAGTTACACCACTAGCAATATCCGTCATTTCCGCCTTAACGGTTGATCCAGAGGGAAGGTCAAAAAAAACCACCTCAAATTTTCTGAAGGGGAAAAAATTTCCTTCCTGACTCCAAAGTGCAATCGGAAATTTCCTGGATTCAAACTCTACTTTTATGTTCAATACACCAGTTAATTGTAACATTCCTGTTTGGGAAAACAAGAAACTCATCCACTTTTTTTTGAAAAGTGACCAATGACCTGCCAACAACGTCCCACTGGTAGACGGTTCCATAGCTTAAATACGCGTTCTCGACAGTGAAAAACCTTTCTTCCAGCTATGAAGCCTAAACTTTATTTCTCAAGTCTCTTAAGGGATGTCCACAATTCCTGTTGACATGTTCTATTGGTAACAAAGCCCCCAGAAAGTTTATTGTATGGCCCGGAATAATGATATTATACACAGTATCATAGTCCCCGCACGCGCCTTTTCTCCAGCGTTACATATTGTAACTTTATCAGTCTTCTTCATATTCAAGCTACCCCCATCCCCTATTAATTTAAGTTGCCCTCCACTGAACCCTCCATTTCAAAGATGTCCCTTTTTGTACACAGGAATTCAAATTGACACTGGCAGTATTCCAAAATGAGGCCTTACCATTTCCTTCTGACTTGACCATACCTCTCTTTTACAAGAACAATACACTGCTGCTTCGGGTGTTTGCCCCTTTCCAACAGGGATTCACCTTAACAACAGAGCCATTTATAGTATAAAGTCAGCCACAAGGATTTTTAAAGTCCAATAAAATGCAATCATCCCTTACATTTATCAACAGTGAATGCATCTGCCACTTCAGCCGCAATGTGGACAATCTACTCTAGTCCCTTGCAATGATTGCACATCCTCTGAAGTTTTTAATGGTCGACAAAGTTTGTGTCGTCAGCAAACACAGAAACCCTTGCTGACAATACCCCCTTCCAATCATAATAAATAGATAAATGAAGCGGGCCCCAGCACATGAAACCTGTGTGGCACCCCACTTAGCGACTTTGAAGTCAAATGATGAAGCCCCATTAACAAACTCTGCTCTGCATACCTATTCTTTAAACCAATTTTCTATCCATGTACAATGTGACTCCCCAGTAACCACAGACCCTTGGCTTAACATTAGTTGCCTATGGGGGACTGTATCAAAAGCCTTTGCAAAATCTACTACATCTACTGCTATTCAAATGTCTAAATTTCTACTTACTTCCTCAAAGCCAGCAAGTTAGTTTGTACCCAAAACTATTCCTCCTAAATCCATGCGTGTTCTACTTATAATGTCAAGTCCTTGAAACATACTCGAGAACTCTCCCCTTATTAAACTTTCCAGGATCTTCCCCCACACTGAATTTAAACTTACAGGCCTGTATGTACGTACCCCGGCTGTGACGACTAACCCTTTTTGATATTGGAATAACTCAGCCTTTTTCCAATCAAGGCACACCACCGGACATGAGGGAATCAGCAAAAATAAGAAACATGGGCTAGATAAAAACTAACATCAGATCCTTAAGTTCCCGCAGGATGTATTTTAATCCGGTCCAGGAATTTATAAATATTACCTTCTTAGGTCTTTCTCTGTACCATATCCGGTTAACCAAAGTTGCACTTGAATCTTTATAATCCATTATTGCTACTCTATACTCTATGATAATTTTACTTGGATCTTTCTTATTTCTTGATATGGTATATAGTGGGAAAAAAATTATTCAAGACATTGCTTTATCGCCATCCTCCGTAACTAACTTCTCCCCATTAATTAATGGTGCCAACATTCTCAGTCCTCATCTCTCTTCTTACTATTAATATACTTAAAAAATATTGTAGGCTTTTGATGCTTGTTGCGTATCCTAACTTCATTATTAGTTTTAAGCTCAGTTTTGATTGCTTTCTTATTCTACACCTCATTGTTACAGTTTTAATAATCCCTAAGGCCCTTTCCGTCCTTCGGCCTTAAAGGTTTTAATTATGTCCTTTTTCTTCCTTCCATTTGCCTATTTACATCAGAATTCAGCCACATGGGCGCAGTTTATTTTATTTCTGGAAACAAAAATGAAAATATCTAGAACTCAAATGGTAATCTTTACAATTAGACCTTGGAAACCATGTTTTTAATTTTTTCTTCCCCTATACTACTTCAAGAAACGTAGGGAGTGCCAGAATGTATAGTATACCCTGTAAGTATTTTAAACCACCTTAATCTTTGAAGTTTCTTTTATGAATGTGGGGAGCAGGTTGGACACATAGCGATCAGAAAGGGATTGCAAACGCTAACAAATCACGTTTACAATTTGCATTTGTTAAAGCTAATGTCAATTGAGTGGTCCTACAATGTTGCCACTCCTCTCTGATCCATTATTGAAATTGCATGTGTTGCACGGTTTTGTGTTGGAGCGCATTATGTAAATAACACAACAGCAGTGTGATGCAAAATCCTACATGCCTTGACCGTCACAAGTGTGGGATCTAGCCCTTAAGGTGGCCCGCCAACAATGATATTTCACACTGGGTGCCGACAGATCCATCATATAACACAAGTAGAGGATGTCACCCACAATATTTATTTTTAATTGCAATCGACGTTTCGGAGCCACACGGCCCCTTTCTCAGACAAACAGGCTTTTGTCTTGAGAAGGGGGCCCGTGTTGGCTCTGAAAAAGTTGATACAATAAAGAAATATTGTTTTATAAATCTGGTGTGCGGGTGAATCTTCTACTACATATTATTTGCACATTGTCTTTCAGCAGCAAATTATCACTACGCACCCAGTACCTTATAATATGTAGATCCTACATATTTGCTTGTTGTATATATACACAGTGATGATCGATCATAACCTTTCGGGAGATGATACTGACTGACAGAAATTTTCCCGGTTACCGTAATGCCAACTACGGTTCGTTCGTCAGCACTACGATCAGAAGTAGTTCCCTACACAGGAGATAATGAGTAAATCCGTTGTTCACCGACACGATTTACCTATATTACATTAAGTGTAGGCCACCTTTAGTGTTGTGCCTCTAGTCTCACCTAGTAAGTGGGAGGCAGAATCTAGAAAATACAACATAGTAAAATGAAAGTGAAGAAAACTCTGAATCTATTCCAATTCCAGCGGGACTGCCACAATGTTAAATATTAATGAGAGATGTAAATAAAAGTAATACCGCTTTACTTTAAATAGTTACAAACTCACACTGCCTAAACCACTCTTCTTTAGTGGGGGCCTTCTCTGAAACTTTTGGGCTCTTAAAGGGGATCTCCACTGGTTTTGGAAGTTTTCGGAATCCATTTCTATTGAGAACGGGAGGTAAAGGAGCTGTGCCTTACTTCGTTTTTTCAATAGAACCACAGGAGCCAGGAGAGAGGTAAGAACTTACCCGCTCGCTCGCTCCCCCGGCGCTTTGGTCTGACAGGTCCGACGGACTTGTCTCTATCGCATAGATTCGCGCATGCGCATAGAAGAACAAGGTCCATACGGGACCTGTCAGACTACGCGCCGGGGGAGCGAGCGGCGGTTAAGTTCTTACCTTCTTCCCTGGCATCTGTTGTGTTCTATTGAAGAACGGAAGTGTCAAGGCCCAGCTTCCTTACCTCCGTTTCTTCAATAGAATGGATTCCAGAAACTTACCAAAACCAGTGGAGATACCCTTTAATGTAGCAGGAAACTTGATTGAAAAGGGTTTGCTGTTGAACCAGTTTATTGTTAATGTGCATTTATTCTTCAGCAACCAAATCAGATGTTTTATAACTCCAGTGTCCTAATAGGTCCGACTTCAGCCAAAGCCTCCTACTGAGCAAACGCATACCCAGAGGACCATTTACTGAAGCGGGCATGCGGAAGTTCACCATTTTAAGTTCCAATGTCCAGGAATATAAAACACAAATTCAAGTAGACCAAGATTTAATACAGAAAATTGTTAGTTTTTCTTCTGAGGACAGTCGCCGATAAAATTAAGTAAAATGTAGCAAAAGGTATAGAGCAAACAAGATGCAAAAGTATCACACAAAATAAAAAGTTGCTAGATAGTACCAACCTAAATCCGGTTAAACTCACACTGGGGAGCGGAGAAAGGAAGGAACGCTGTGACAATTATCTGCCTTGCAACCTCACCATTTTTGTGTATACAAAACAAGTACAACATGGCTTTTTATTCCATTTGTGTTTAATTATTACACTGGACAAGGTTTATTGATTCATCTTCAGACTGAATAGTAGTATCAGTTAATTATATGTAAGGCATTGTTTATCATTGTTTGTATTTTTAATATCATATACTGTTTACTGGAGAGTATTATATGTAAGTATGTAAATATAGTTAGATGACTGATATAGTATGCTATGTATAATAATTGAGCATTTGAATTTCTTTTTTTTAAAATGACCCAAAATGTGATGTTCAGGTTATGGGAGTTGTCCTGTTTGTAAGACCTAATCACATGTTATCTACTTACCTTACTTTATGATGCCAGTACTAAAACAACGACAGCAGAGATTATATCCAAACACTCGCCAATTAGTACTTTGCCACCAAGTGCCATGGCGTGCAAGGCTACAAACAAACAATTGATTGGTTGCTTCAAAACATTAACACATTTTGCATCAGTGCACTTTTGGAATATTTCTCACAAGTACGATGCCAATCTTTGTGAAATTTGTTTACCTGATTTTATAATAATACTTGGGGCAGTTACATTGCAGGTTTTTGCCACCTCTATTTTTCTTTTACACAGACCTTTCAGCTGCTTGCTGCAAGCAATTCAGTATCATTGCTCCTCTGTTCCCTGGCCCTTTTTTTCCAACTGTAACACATGGCAAGGCAAAAGAATAAGTTACACGAAATACACTTGGGCTAAGTTCAAGCACTTGATCATCTCTCTGATACAAAAATGGTTTTAAAAACAATACAACTTGGGGAAATCTGCAGTATATTATTCCTTTATCCACGTTTGTCAGCATTTACTGATGTGGATATTCTTGAATAGTTTTAGCTTGTAATGTTCTGTTAAGGGGAAGACAGTATCAACAACCAGTGGTAGTTACTGCTGCCTGCAGTGCTAAAGTCTGAGTCAAATCCAACCTTGGGACAAATACTTCAAGAGTTTTTATGTTCCTCCCCGTGGGCTTGCATGTTTCCCTTCCGGGCACTTTCCTGACCTTCCCCACATCATAAAGACCTACTGATAGATTGTTTGTGTCCAAATAAAGGGATAGAATTGTAAGCTTTCGGGGCGTGGCCTGATGTGAATGTATACATGTAATTGTAAAGCGCTACGAAGATGTTGTGCTATTAAAATCCACATAATAATAATCTGTTACGAAATAAGCGACACATCCATTGCAGGTCCATCTCAATGTCATATGTTAATTTCCCCAGAAACCTTTAGGGGGCACACCCCTGGATGGTAGTGAGGGAATACACCAGGGAGGTCCAATCTTACCATGCGGCCCTCAGATGTTGAAAAACTACAACTCCCCAGCATCCTTGGTGTTCTTTGTCTTGCAACTGAATGATGCTGGGAGTTGTAGTTTTAACAAAACATACTGGAGGGCACAAGGTTGGACCATTCCACTGTAAAGAATACACCGATTCTGGTGGTGGAAAACATACTGGGTTGATTATCTATTTAAGTCGCAAATTAAATTTGGCAACAACAGTATTCTAAGTCTTTTTTGTGTTCATTTTACGGACTGTCACAACCGTCCTTGTCCCTAGCCGATCTCAAAATACCTGCCACCCACGGTGCAGCTCTTATTTACGACAGCAGACGCTGAGACTCAAATGCTTGGCGGCCCGTTGAGCCCGCCAAGAAAGAACCTTGAAAGCGTTGCTCGGACAAGCGTGGGAAGCGAAACTGGTCAGGAAGGCTGCAGGAAGTGCGGACAGAGGAGGGAGGTATATTAATTGGCTGCTGCTTTGGCTGTCAGTTTAGTCGACTTTGTATTGTTCGGACCTTCGTGTGAAAACTTTCCGTGATACTGCGAATATCCCCTCTATATGTTTATGTCATTGGAAAACTTCATGAACTTCAGGAGGCATAGCGCGGTGAGTGGTTCCATTAATCTATTGTCCAGTGAGAAGTAGCGAAGGGGCCTTGAGCTGGGGAACGACCGAAACTCCAGATGTTGTGGAATACTATAAATCCCCAGCATGCCCTTGGTTCCGGGCTAGAGAATCACTGATCTCCAGACCAGTGTGGGGCAAAACCAAACATGAAAAGTAGATAGTGATGTTCTCTATTAGTGGGGACTCTTATTGTCAGTGGGTGGAGATAATAGCCAATGTTAAGCCATTGGCAACATTACATTGGACCCCTGTCTGAAACCGCACACAATGAAAATAGAATCTTTAACACAGGTATATTTCAAACTGTTACTCCAGAACTCAGGGTAACCAGCTTTCCAGAGGAACCAAATAGGATATCCCTGCGGGTCCTGAGAGTCAGACCAGAATCTTGCCACCCTGTGTGTTTGAACTAAACATGTAGGTAAAGACTATTACGTATTCACCAAAGCAAGTGGTGATTGAACCTCATATATAACAAAGGTACACTCACAGCGTCATGTTATTATAATAGCATTGCCCTAATAATCTAACTATAAACAAACATTCTCATTCCCAGTTACCTAAAGAAATTGTGTATCCTTTATATACTTCTTTATAAGATCTAATTGAAAAAAATTATCAAGCAGTTTTTGATAACTGCTTTTATTTCAGTATTACAGTAAATCCATGGATCCTGCCTGGCTTTACGCACTAAGCAAAAGGCTACAGGACTTGCAAGCGGCACCTTCATCCACAACCATTAATAGTGGCCTGCCACTTCAAATGTTCTAGCAATCCTCTGCTCCCTAGTTAACCCAGACATCCCAACCACTGCACAATTTTGTGCTGCCGGGCAGGTGGAGAGGGGGCGTGGTGACGCTGCGTGAATGTCAGGTCAGTAAGTGGCAGGCCACAAGGGGGGTGGGGAGGAGGCAGGTTACTGGAAGGGTTACTGGGCATGGTGTGGGCGGTACTGGGCATGGCTTGCAATAAAGGGGCGTAATGGGTGAGGAGATTTAGAATCCTCTCTCGTTGCGGGAGATTGCGGTTGGGAGCGCGGGAGAACCACTCCAATTCGCAGGAGACTCCCGGTAGGATCCGAGAGGCGTGTATACCTGTAAATCATCAAATGGACTAGGTTTAAAATGGGTTTGGTAATTGGGCCCCTGGTAGCTACCGGAGTCTAATTTGGGGTTATTTCATCTGCCAGTACACGACAGGAGAATTTAATCAAACGTAGCAGTAGCAGCCTCCACATAGCTCAATATTAGAGAAACAGGGAACAATAATGGTATATTACCAGCAACTGCTTTTCACCAATTTGTACCAGATCACTGCTTTATGGGAAGGATGATGGTAGCATGGCACACAGTGGACATTTGGTTGGTCGGCACAAGCGAGCAGTGTCAATAAAAGGTTCCCCACATAACATATGCGTACAGTAATAAGGGGTTTGTCCCTCTCTGTTCCTGTTAGAGTTGGTGTTCACTTATTGTGCCCAGAAAACCAGTTTTGTACTGCCAATAAGGTCAATTGTCTTTCCAAAATCTGTCTTACCACACAGAGGATCCTTATACACACCGGTCTTACAATACCCACTTATACATACCGGGTCTTATCAGGGTCTAAATAATAAACAGGATTCTTATCACCAGGGTCTCCTCCTCACAGCCATAGAGAGCATGGATGTGTTGTCTTTATCATCTCACTGACACCACCTGGCAGTCGGGAAGGGGTATATAAGGGACCCCTTGGTGATAAGGTCCATTACAATACACATCACATCCTGTGTAGCAGTTCAAACGTTTTTTGTGATTCCTCTTCCTTTCCATGGAGCAGACACAAGGGGTGTGTTTTAACCTCACTTTTGACCATCCTGCAGTTGAAATTTGGATCTCAGCTCTTAAGTAAGTTTTGTATTTTGTACTATTTTGTGTTGTAACCTATATAAGTCAGTGTTAACTTTATATGGCATTTACTGATGGTCATTTTAAATGGTAATAGTGAACAGTACACACATAATGTACAACTTTTCCGATATGAATATCCTATACCCCCAACCTCATTGTATCCACTGAAAACTCAATGCAATCTCCTATGGAGAGATGTCCCGATGCGCATGTTCCGCGATGTTCGTTTCTGCCAACGGAACACTGCACAAAATAGGCATGTGGCAAAACGACAAGAATCATGCCACAAATTCACGTGCGATACCGCTTCGATGTGTGCGTGATTTGGTTGCGTTGTTAGTTGGCCTGCGCTTATAAAGGGGGTGAGTATTGAAAAAAAGACAGATTGATTAATTTTCATTATTAGAAGAATCCAAGGATCTCAACTATTATCTATTATGGTTTATTAACATTATTAAGAATAGTAGCCATAGAAGCCATGAACCTGTGTCCCTAACACTTATAATGTAATAAGATTGAAACATTGGACAGGATATCTGGGTTCTTTATAGGACCTTCACATTGACCAATAGTATCCCTCTCTAAAACGGAAATCCCTTTGTGACAGCCTGTAGGGAGTAGGACACCTAGCAACATTTTTACGCGTTCTGTCGCGAATGTGCCCACGATTTCCCCCTGAAAATGGGAATCGCAAAAATTCCTACGTTCCCAATCGCACGCGATGTGTGCGTCGTTCGCGTTTTGGTAATGCATGCGTTCCCATTGTTGGTGGCGTTTTCCGCAACAAAAATGGCAAAATTGCATGCGCAAACGCATACAGGAATGCCAAAACGCACAAGAATCATGCACAAAATCACGTGCCATACTTGCTCTCAATTGTGTGCGTGATTTGATTGTGCTGTAGATTGGCCTGGGCACTTAATAAGGGGGGGTAAGTAATTGAAAGACGATTATAACTTTTATTATGAATATCCAAGTGAAAATCTGCTACTTTGATCTATTATTGGTTGGAAATGTTAAGGGAAAGATGATTCAAGCTCTGCACACAATTGATATCTCACGTGGTCTTTCTACTGAACTATAAACACTCTATACAAGTTACACTAAAGAGATCCGAATAGAGATGGACTAATCGCTGATCTGAACCCAGATCCGTGACGGATTTCCATTTTCCATTAGTGCAAACATTTTTGAAAACTGTCTATACTATGCACTTTTTGTGGGTTGCTAAATGGCTGTATGGAACCATAGGAGAAAAAGATTTGTTGGCAAATAGACAGTAGAGTTCAAAACACACTTTGTATATTAAACCACGAGATTTCTTAGAAATGGCAATGGCAAACACTAAGTGGAAGAGGTCAATGAAAAGGCCACACTTGACTCTGAGCATAAAAAAGTGTACTTTGATGACTGCTCTCTTCTCTGGTAGTATGATGGATTAAATATGGATGGTTTGGCAGTATGTTGGGAATGTAATGTTTTTAAACTTTTTTTTTTAACATTTTTCAGATCACATAACACACAGAAATCTTGTAGAATAGAGTTTTATTTTACACTATAATGTTTTCATTGTCTCCTGCAAAAAACTCCCAGCGATTTAAACTTTTGATCTGAACCCCCTCAATCCTCCAGTGAGTATCAAACTTATTTTTACATAAATTAGACCGCTAAAACTAACAACGGATCAGGCTTGAATTCAAACCACCCTTTTCTGCTCACCCACATGCAAATTAAGGACAAACAAAGACTTCTGAGAATTTAATATCTTTTCCCATGGAAGTCTAGTGAAAGCTTTATATCATTAAAAAGACTTACAAAGCATTCCACAAGCCTAATGGCAAAACCAGAGTGCCAACTACAGACTGGTTTTGGCTTTATTGAGCCATCATCAGTGTAGTTGCACGGCCTCTGGTTTGCAATGTGAGGAAGCGCTATGGATAGCAGGACGTCAACTAAATTAACTAGGATAGGATGGGAGAGAATAAGCTTGAAACTCCCTTTTCACATATGCAAATAAGGAACACAACCTTTTGGGAATTTACCATGTTCCAACATGTACCCCCCTCTACAGTACCTTCCTCCCCTAAACGTATTGCTATGTGGTTTCGTGGCCCTTGTTTTCCTAATAATCTACACCTGAGTTAACGAAAAAATCTCTGTTTATCACTGACATGTGAAATATCTATAATGGGGAACCAAGAGGTGTAGAAAAAATAGGTTTGCGCATCCCTATTGAGGTAAATATAGGACCATAGAAACCCCTCCCAACGAGATATTCCATAGTGTGGACATAGAGGGCTCCACATTTGGGGGCCTCAGAAATTCTGAAGCCTTCCAGGTCATTCCTTGGAAATGACTCATTGCTCAACTCTACTAAACAAACTTTGCTTATGGCTACATGGTTTTTGATAAGAATTTTTCTAGAAAAGAATGTGTTTGATAGAATGTTTTGGTTACTTTTGTTACAATGACAAACTACACATTTATTAACTACAATTACATGTAAAGTAGATAACAACCGAACCAGTCCCACTCTGTATCTCCCCCCCCCCCCCCCCCCACTCTTCTCCCCTATCCCCCTTTATATTTTTTCACAACAACTAGGAAAATTTTGCCTTATAACTTATCAGCGAGCTGGAATACGCAAATCACGCAAACGAAAAATGCCCTCCATCTATACAAACTGCAGACAGATACAATTTTCATGCACAGAAAACTCACTCAAACGTAACGTGATCTTAAATTTTGGATTAAAAAATACACAAATGTACTATGTCTTCAGCTGTGGGGAAAAAAGAAAGGTGTAGCTGTAGCTGTAAAAAGTTCAGTGACCTGAAGGCAGATACCTAATCTCGACAAGGATTCAGTCTAATCTTCTCTTTTAAAACTGAGTTCTCATTAAGGGATATGACCTAATAGTGCGCTGACGTTATTTCTGGCAGACCTTAGGCAGAGTTATTAAATTATGAGAGGTGGTGCACGTTTATTGCTGGTGATTTCAGGTCTCCACGTGACAAAACTGCGACTGTCCTCAACCATTCCAATACAATACCAAACAAATGACTTGCTTATAAAATTTCTTGAACCGTTCATTCACATGACAATCCTCACAATAAAGCCTATAACATTTTATTGAATCCCCAAAACCATTCTCAAACATTGGCTTACCACTGATAAAAAATTACATTCAACAGTAGGAAGTATTCTATGGTAAGCTACATGCCCA
The DNA here is from genome assembly GCA_019447015.1 of Hymenochirus boettgeri. Taxonomy (NCBI): domain Eukaryota; kingdom Metazoa; phylum Chordata; class Amphibia; order Anura; family Pipidae; genus Hymenochirus; species Hymenochirus boettgeri. The sequence continues at coordinate 191,574,628 of CM033474.1, read as the reverse complement.
GTGGCGATAACTGGGCTAACCCCACATGTCTATAAATTTAAACTCAATGAATCCTTAAGGGATGTCAAACCCCCCAAAACTATAATTCCACCCCCCCCCCCCCACTACTGGCCCCACATGGTAGTGTAGTTTAATCCTTACCTCACATCCCAGCTCCATAAGGTTCTCCTGTAGTCCCCCCCCTCCCAAATAGTCCCAAAACTGCCCACCAGGAGGATGAGCAAAAGTCCATATAGGACTCTGCCTCTCCACGTCCTCGGGCGAAGTTGGCATGCGTACTGCAGCTCTTCTCCCTTCTGTTTTGCTATCCCTCTCCCCCCCTACCATAACACCCTGATATGGAATAATCCCCCCAGCCCCCAACCGCGCTATTTTTAATTAGAAAGTCCCCAAACTTGACTTACCCTTCCCTCTTCCCCCAGCCGCAATGTAACTCCCGGCAGCCGCGTCCGTGATTGCTGCGCGCAGCAATCACAGACAGCCGACTGCGGTCACCGCCCCGCTGCTTGCATTTTCTATTTTCTTCGCAAGAGAGGGCCTTGGCCCAGTGCGCGGAGGATGGAAAAGAGGAGGTAAGACAAGTTGGGGAACTTTCTAAGAATAAAAATAGAGGGTTGGGGCTGGGAGGACGGGAAATCATATATTGAAAAATATTTTTAAGGTGGACATACCCTTATAAGCGGATACAGGAATCAGAATCATAAGATATAGTCCTCTTTGTAACATAGTAACTTGAGGTTGAATAAAGGGCATACGTCCATAAGTCCAACCTATTTCACTTTTTTTATTTTTTTTATTAACCCTTCGTAAACAGTTTTGATCCAGAGGAAGGCAAAAAAAAACCCACTCTAAAAACAGGGAGGTGAAAATTCCTTCTGGCTTTCAAAAGGCAATTGGAAAGTATTCCATCGCGGATCAAAGAATCAACAGTATAGGTATTAATTCCGAATTCTCAACATTTTTTAGTTTAATAGAAAACTTATCCAGGCCATTATTTTTGTAAAAGCGTATTCAATGAACTTTCCATTACAACACCTGCTGAAGGACAGTTCCACGTTTCACTGTTCTCCACTGTAAAGAACCTTCCTAAACCTAAAGATGAAGTTTCTTTTTCTTCAACCTTTAAAGGATGTCCATGAGTCCTCTGATTAGGACCTATTCGTGAACAATGCACCAGGAGAGTTTATTGTATGGCCCATTAAAAATATGGAATAAGGTGATTTCATATGCCCACACACAACGTCGCTTCTCCAATGTAAACAGCCTAACTTGTCTTAAATTGCCTGCATATTTAAGCCCCTTCCATCCCCTTATAATTAGTATGCACTTCACAGAACTGCTGCCATTTCAAAGATGTCCTTTTGTTGATATGGGATTTCCAAACTGCACGTTCATATTCCAAAATTAAGCCTACCAGAGCCTTGTAAAGAGGGAGTAATAACATTTTTCTCTCGTGAACTCTATTCCTCTCTATAAGTAAAGCTGTCTTACATTGTTTGCTACAGCAAGTCTGTTATTACCAGAATCCCCAAAATCTTTTTCCATTACAGATTCACTTAACACAGAGTTATTTATGGTTTAGGTGGCACAAACACAGGATTACTTTACCTTACATGTTACAACATTGAATCTCATTCTACCATTCTGCTGCCCATGTTTGATAATCTATCTAGGTCTGCTTCAGCCCTCTGCACAATCATTTGACAGTTCCCAAAGCTCTGCAATAGTTTAGTGGTCATTAGCCAAACAGGGACCTTCTAAGTCATGTATAAACAGATTAAAAAGAAGTGGCCCCAGTATGGAACCAGAGGCACTGCCGCTTAGAAACTTTAGTCACATAGATGTAGCTCCATACCACACCAGTTTGTGATCCAATAACACATTGCTCTATCCATGAAACACATTTTTTCGCATTAGGCTCACCAGTCATATTATACATAGTCGCCTATGTGGCACAGTATCAAAGCTTTTCGCAAAATATCAAGTATACCACATCCACTGCTGTGCCTGCCAGCTATAACTTTACTAACTTCTTCTTAAAACCAATTAAATGTTGTTCTGGCAATGATCTATTTCTCATAAATGCCTGTGACACTACTACTAATAAGATCAGTTCGGAGACAAACGTCAGGATATGACCCGTAACACATTTCCAGCACCCCCCCATGCCTCCCACTGATGTTAGGAGTTATAGGGTCTATAGTTACCAGGAACTGTGAACGACTACCTTTTGTGATATTGGTATTACATTGGCTTTTTCCAATCTAGCCGGCATCCTCAGACCAAAAGTGAACTGAAAATGAGAAGAAACAGTGGTCCAGATAGAACTCAACTTAGCTCTTCTAAATACCGGGACTGCAATCCAATCTGGTCCGGGGCTCTATTGATATTTACTTTGGTCTAATTATTTCCTACCAGCCAATGTGAATACTCCTCATTTTCCCCTGACACATTATTACAATCCGCTGTAAGGACTATGATTTCTCTATCAGTGAAAAAACCGATTTGAAAAAAAACATTTTAGAAGCATTAGCCCTTGTTTTTGCATCCTCGACATACATTCTCAGACCTCTTGGTTTAATGCGTCCCACATTCTCAGTCTCATCTTTTTACCAAAAAACATTTTGGGTTTTTTAAACTTGCTTTGTTCGGCTATCCCGTAGTTCATTTTCTATTTTAGCTAGTGTTATTGCCTTTTGCACACTTCATTATAGTCTTTATACTCAGCTGTAAGACTGTCGGTTCCCCTCAATTTCAAAATTGAGTAAAAGATGTTTCTTTTTTTTCCCTTCCTCTTTACCCTGACAATTATAGCCATTGGCAGGAGTGGACTAATTTTTTTAACACTTGTTCCATAAAAGGTTACAAATTTAGAAATGTAATAGTTTTAATATCCTTTAAAGAACATAGAACATAGTAAGTAACGGTGAATAAAGACATTCGTCCATCAAGTAACCTATTCCCCTTTTTTTTTTTTTTTTTAGACCCTACCTAACAGTTGATCCAGGGGAAGGCAAAAAACCCCAGCTAAAAAGGAGGGGGAAAAAAAATTCCTTCTGACTCCAAAACGGCAATCGCGAAAGTAATCCTGGATCAACCACGAGCATATGCATTAATTACCAGTAATTTCATATTTTTTGTTTTAGAAACTTATCCGGCCTTTTTTTAAAGTTATTCAATGAAACTTGGCCATTACCACGTCTGCTGGAAGAATGTTCCACATTTTCACACCCGTTCTCACTGTAAGAAACTCTCCTAACTTGAAGATGAACTTCTTTCTTGCCAAACTTAAAGGAGTCCACGAGTCCTCTGATATGACATATTAGTGAAAAGCGCACCAGAGAGTTCAACTGTATGGGCGAGGCATTAATATATTTGTATCATAGGTTATCATGTCCCCACGCAACCGCCCCGCCCTCTCCAATGTAAACAGCACCTAACTTGTCTATCTGCCTGCATAGCAAGCCCCTCCATTCCCCTTATTAATTAGTTGCCCTTCTCTGAACTGCTCAATTTTCAAGATGTCCCTTTGTAATATGGGATTCCAAAATGCACCGCATATTCCAATGTGGCCTTACTAATGCCTGTAAAGAGGGGAGAATATATTGTCTCTCTCTTATTCCATTCCCCTCTTATACAAGGACAATATCTTGTAGCTCTAGCGTTTGCCTACCTGGGCATTTTTTGCTACAGCTAATCTGTGTATCTACCAGAACCCCAAATCGTTTTCCATTTCAGTAGCTGCAATAAACACAGAGGTATTTATGGTGTAGGGGACACAGGGATATTAAATCCCAAATGCATCACCTTATTACATTTATCAACATTGAATCTCAATCTGCCATTCTGCTGCCCATTTTTATAATCTTCTAGGTCTGCTTGCAAAGCACTTGCACATTTCTAATTGGAAGTTTCCAAACGCTCGGCATTAATTAGCTGTCATCACAAACACAGAGACCCTTGATCTCAATGCCCCACTCTAAAGTCATTTAAACAGATTAACCAGAAGGGCCCAGTACAGAACCCTGAGGAACTCGCTTTAGACCTTTGCCCACAATAGGTTAGCCCATTAACCACCACTCTGTTGTTTGGCCGGGCCATAACCGTCTCATCACTGAACAAATGTTTTCTTCAAGGCCACAGTCCCCAGTTTATACATAGTCGCCTATGGGCACAGTATCAAAGGCTTGGCAAAATCCAAATATACACAGCCCACTGCTGTGCCTGAGTCCAACTTCTACACACTTCTTATAAACACATTAATTTGGTCCTGGCATGATCTATTGTCTGCATAAATCCATGCTGACTACTACTAAATAAGATGATCTCTGGAGACAATAGTCAAGGATATGATCCCATTAACAAAGTTTCCATCTCACCTTCCCTACCACTGATGTTAGGCTTACAGGTCCTAATAGTTACCAGGACTGTGCAGACTCACCTGTTTTGAAATATATGGTATTACATTGGCTTTTTTCCAAGTAGTCCTGCTCAGTATCTTTACCTAGAAACAATTTCCCCCAGTCTATGAGCAGGAGTGATTCCTTTAACAGATAAATTAGCTTTCCTAAAGTTAAAAGTTTTTGTTAACCCAGTGCACTTCAGTTTTTTTGCAACCTAACTTAAATGACACTATATCATGATCACTATATAGTTTTAATTACATTAATTTCCAAAATGGCTCTGGTTTATTAGATATCACCAGATCCAACAATGCATTCTTTCTAGTAGGATCTTCTACCATCTCTGAAAGAAAATGCTCATATAGGAAATTTAAGATCTTATACCTTTTGAGGTGCTGGCAGTTCTCCTACTCCAATCATATGTCAGGGTAGTAAAATCCCCATAACCAAAACATGCCCCATACCAGCAGCCTTCGCCAACTGCATATGGAGATTAATTTCTGCCTCCTCCCCGGCGTGTTGGTGGCTTATAACATACCCCAACAATTAATTGCCACCCTTCTTTCTCTGTACAGCTCTACCCATATTGTTCTTCTGCATATGTGTTTATACCCCCATCTATTCCATCTTTTAGATTTGGCTTCAATTCCTGTTTAACATCATACTACATACATACTCCCCCTCCTTTCTTATTACTCTGTCCTTCTAAATAAGGAGTATCCTTCAATATTTACTGTCCAGTCGTGAGAATCATTAGCCATGTTTCGCTATACCGATCACATCTACCTTCCTTATTAAGGAACACTAAACCAAGAAAATCACTCTGCCATTCGTTTCTATATTGACAGGGAGTGTGAGAACGCTTATTCTCACCTCCCTGTGAATATAGGACGGCTCGGGGACTCGAAATACTTACCCTATCGCCACGCGCTCCTTCACTGAACAGCTGTTCTCTCCCGATCGCGCGCCCTATCTTTTGTATTGGCGCGCATGCACCTAAGATAGGGCGCGCGGGTCGGGACAGAAGGAGCGGCTGCAGTGAGCAGCGGTAAGTTAAGTTCCAGGTCCCCAGCATAATATATTCACAGGGAAGTGAGAATAAGCGTTCTCAGCACTCTGTGAATAATAGAAACAATGGCAACAGAGTTGATTATTCTGGATTATGGGACTTTAGTGTCCCTTTAAAATCTATTGTTCTAGTTCCCCAGTTTTTCCAACCAGACTTCTTCATTTGTAAACTACATTTTAGATTATCATTTGATTTACTTCTGTACATGCCTCCTATCCTCTATGCTGTCCCATGTCACAATTTTGCAGAAAATACAACAGGGGATACCCCCCCCCAACTAATTCTCTGGGCAGTACAAAGGCCACCCTTAGAGGTAAGCTGATACAATAGCCTCTCGAAGCAAAAAGCTTTGCAACGACAAATAGAAGAAATCTCAAATAGATAAGAACTCTGAATAAGACTTACAAAAAAATCACAAAGAAAACCATTTCCTTACCTTTTAACAACAATTAGTAGATCCGCCTGACGGATCGCGAACGACTCCCGATCGAACATCCACACCGTGATTTTCAGCCGAAACGGTCGTTCGGCCCAAATGCATCATCGTCGTGGCTCTGTGTACAAACCTTAAAAAAAACACTTTTCCCAGGATACAACAATATCTTCAGGATATAAACCTCCACCACATCTCCATACCAGTCTATATAAACAGTTATATCACTTTGGAGAATTGTTAGGCTTCAAAGTGAACACCCAAAAAACAATAGCATTGGTTTTGCAGAGCTTGTTGGCTGTCTCCTGTGCTCAAAATGTGGCAAAATCACAGAAGTGGGGCCTAGGCCTTAATAAATGTTAAGAGTCTTGACTGCAACTAAAAATCTACAGTATATGGTATGTTGACTTCTGCTCTATGCTGAAGGAAGAGAACTAATTATTTTCTTTCTCTAATTCTTTAATTTAAAGTATGTAAGAAATGGCTTTATAATATTTATATATTAGACAGTGATATGTGTTATCTTTACTTGAAATTAAAGCTTTTGAATGCATGCCAAGTGTGGTTTAGTTTTGAATACAGTTTCTGAAGAATCATCAATTACACCAGCTTATGATCTGATCCTGTAAAAGCACAAGGGGACCCTCTAGTGTCTGACCAAAGTATTTTTTATTTTTTTTTTATTGCCGTATCAGAAACAAAATATACTTGTCTTTAACAATAAATATAATAACGGCTGATTATTTTGTGTAACTGAATAATCTGAGATAAGATACCTATTAATCCTCCATGAGTAGAGAAGAGCATTTCATACCTGCCTCCGATCATATTTTTTTTGTAGTTTGCCTCAGATGCAGCAGCTCATATCATCTCTGTAGATATGCTATTATGAAATGTTTTGTACTTGGGGGTTTACATTTTTTTAAATATCTGACAATCAGATAATTAGCTTTTAGTGAAACATATGCTTTTTTGACTTATTTTAAAGGCATGTCCCCCCAAAACTATAATTTACCCACTACGGCCCCCCTCTGTAGTGCATAAAAATCCTTAACTTACATCCCAGCTCCAATGACTGCTCTGCAATGCCCTCCAAAGTCTCAAAAACTGGCCACCAGGAGCCTAGCAGAGTCCATATAGGACTCTGCCTCCTTCTCTCCTCCGGGAGATTTTGCCATGTGCACTGCAGCCCCCCCCTCCTCCTTCTCCCACCCGTTTTGCTCTCCTCCCCCTAGTGTAAATTCCCTTGTTATATAGTAGCTCTCCCTCCCCAGCTCCAAACCACTATAATAGATTTTCCAGAGACTCCCGAACTCTACTTACCAACCTCTCCCCCCCAGCATTCTGTGAAAACAGCAAGCTGCATCCGTGATTGGCTGCTCCTCCACCAATCAGGGATGCGGCTGCCGGTCCAGCCTCCTGCTTGCAGTTTCACGCAAGCAGAGGGCCAGGACAGTACGCCGGAGGAAAGAGGTAAGTTAAGTAGAGTTGTTCGGGGAGTTTCTGAAAAATCTATTATAGCAGTTGGGGCTGGGGGAGGGAGCCCTACTATATATAACATAACAAAAATTATTAAATGGGGTGGACATGCCCTTTAATGGAGTGGTTTTGCCAAGCTTGTTGGCTAGCTCCTGTGCTAAGGGAGGAGATGCAAACGAACACAAATTCTGGTAACTTACCGTATATACTCGATTATAAGTCGAATTTTTAAGGCTTTATAGTTAGCCTGAAACCTAACCTGACTTATACTCGGGTCAAGTCCTAATTTAGCGCCAAATTCTGCAATTGCGGATAGTAACACATAGGTGGCGCTGTGTTAACTGCACAGAAAGTTACAGGAGCTGTTCTGCCTTTACACTTCCTGCTTCCTGTAGTCTGGCTGCTGGACTCTCTCAGCACTTCCACTGCTCATCTGGATGCTGTAAATCTGATGGTTCTCCTCAGTGTGGGGCAAAAATCAGCTGCTAGTTCTGTGCAAATGACAGCTTGAAACTACAACTCAGGTACAGTTTTTAACTATTGGATCAGAGAGTCCTTTACTATAAGGGGGTCAGAGTGCCCTTTACATATGAGGTGTCAGGAGAATTGTAAATTATGGTAAGCTTGATTAAAAGTTTACTGAACCTTGCACTCACATGTTTAGAAACTGCAACTCCCAGCAACAGAGCATGCTGGGAGTTGTAGTTCCAAACTCTGGGGTCCAGGAATTGGGGGTTACTGGTACTGGATGGTGGCATTACTGTTGGGAATTCTGCTGTCCATTTAAGGGCAACTAATTTCTACCCTCGGCTTATACCGAGAATCAGTTTAAATTTTTCAGTAAAAATAGGTACCTCGGCTTAACTCGGATTGACTTATAACTCGAGTATATACGGTAAGTATTCAGGTATTATTAGGTAGACTAAGGTGAATCCAGTGTTGTGGACCTAGCAGTTTAGGTCCTAAACTGGGTACTTCAAATGGAATGGGGTGTTTGGAATAGTATAATTGGCCTTTTAAACACTATAGAATAGGAATATACTATCCCCAGTCTTTTATTTCATTAATAGATAATTAAGAAACTGCCCTAAAACATAATTTACGTTATTTACAAACTGCTGATTAGACCATCGTATTTTCTTTTTTTTATGTTCTCTCTAATCAAAGGTACAAATAAAAATATAGACAGTGTACACATGGGCTGACATATCTCATTATTTATGCTAACGACCTACCAATCATTAAACTAATCAGTAATATGCTTGGAAGGTTCTCATTCATCCTGGCATGGTATATCTGTTTGTATTCAATTAGATCACGGACTGAAGTTTAGTTCTTGAAGATGTTTTCGCTAGTCATCCGACTGGCTTTCTCTATTCAGAATGACTTGACAAGAATCTGTGGCAGTTATTTACCCTGGAAAATCCCAATTATCATATCACTACCAGGTTTTAAGGGCGTGATTGCATAGTGGCTAGAGGCAAGAGGTGTTTAGGAACGCCCAGGGTAAGTGTCAAAACGGCATTGTACATGGCAGACGTTGGTGCCGAACCCCCACCCCCCCATCTCTATTGACAGGGGTCAAATTAAGAAGAATTTTCAAAAACACAGTATCCCTGTCTGCTTTAAACCGAACAACACACTGAGGCAGCAATTGGTACATCCGAAAGACCCAGTACCGAAACACAAGAAAAGCGACATCCTATGTGCAGTGCAATGAAGAATGCTCTGATTTGTATGTGGGGGAGAACAAACACAACTGCATCAACGTATGGCCCAGCACAGAAGAGCCAATTCCTCAGATACAAAATAGCAGATAGAAGAGTTCCACTCTCACTTCCTTGGGTGAACCAAACTCAGCACGTGAGCACTTAAATTCCAGAAAAAATACTACTGATTATCTGTTGTATTCCATTAGATCAACTGGACTTGAAGTTTAGGGTAAGGTGTCAAAACAGCATTGTACATGGCAGACAGTTGGTGTCGAACCCCCCCACCTCAATTTAAGCTTAGTTTCTTTGTTTTCACATAAATGGCCTCCTTGACGCCTCTTTTGAACCAGTCAAGTTCCTTTGCCAATAAGTTACCATTACAATCTTCAAAGGTCTTGCCTTGTCTTAAGATGCAGGTACACGGCTGAGTCCTGACCCGAGGAATTGGCTCTTCTGTGCTGGGCCATACGTTGATGCAGTTGCTGTTTGTTCTCCCCCACATACAAATCAGAGCATTCTTCATTGCACTGCACATAGGATGTCGCTTTTCTTGTGTTTCGGTACTGGGTCTTTCGGATGTACCAATTGCTGCCTCAGTGTGTTGTTCGGTTTAAAGCAGACAGGGATACTGTGTTTTTTGAAAATTCTTCTTAATTTTGACCCCTGTCAATAGAGATGGGGGGGTGGGGGTTCGGCACCAACTGTCTGCCATGTACAATGCCGTTTTGACACCTTACCCTGGGCGTTCCTATAACACCTCTTGCCTCTAGCCACTATGCAATCACGCCCTTAAAACCTGGTAGTGATATGATAATTGGGATTTTCCAGGGTACATAACTGCCACAGATTCTTGTACAAGTCATTCTGAATAGAGAAAGCCAGTCGGATGACTAGCGAAACATCTTCAAGAACTAAACTTCAAGTCCAGTTGATCTAATTGAATACAACAGATATACCATGACCAGGATGAATGAGAACCTTCACAAGCATATTACTGATTAGTTTAATGATTGGTAGGTCTGTTAGCATAAATAATGAGTATGTCAGCCCATGTGTACACTGTCTATATTTTTTATTTGTACCTTTGATTAGAGAGAACATAAAAAAAAGAAAAATACGATGGTCTAATCAGCAGTTTGTAAATAACGTAAATTATGTTTTAGGGCAAGTTTCTAATTATCTATTTAATGAAATAAAAGACTGGGGATCAGTACTTCCTATTCTATAGTGTTTAAAAGGCCAATTATACTATTCCAAACACCCCATTCCCATTTGAAGTACCCAGTGTTAGGACCTAAACTGCTAGGTCCACAACACTGGATTCACCTTAGTCTACCTAATAATACCTGAATACTTACCGTATATACTCGAGTATAAGTCAATCCGAGTATAAGCCGAGGTACCTATTTTTACCTGAAAAATTTAAACTGATTCTCGAGTATAAGCCGAGGGTAGAAATTAGTTGCCCTTTAAATGGACAGCAGAATTCCCATACAGTAATAGCCACATCCAGTACCAGTAACCCCCAATTCCTTGGCACCCCAGATGTTTGGAAACTACAACTCCCAGCATGCTCTGTTGCTGGGAGTTGCAGTTTCTAAACATGTGGAGTGGCAAGGTTCAGTAAACTTTTAATCAAGCTTACCATCATTTACAATTATCTGACACCTCATATTTGTAAAGGGACTCTGACCCCCTTATAGTAAAGACTCTCTGATCCCAATAGTTAAAAATGTCACCTGAGAGTTGTGAGTTTCAAGCTGTCATTTGCACAGAACTAGCAGCTGTTTTTGCCCCACACTGAGGAGACCATCAGATTTACAGCATCAGATGAGCAGTGGCAGTGCTGAGAGAGTCCAGCAGCCAGACTACAGGAAGCAGGAAGTGTAAAGGCAGAACAGCTCCTGTAACTTTTTGTGCACTTAACACAGCGCCACCTACGGTTACTATCCGCAATTGAGAATTTGGCGCTAAATTAGGACTTGACCCGAGTATAAGTCAGGTTAGGTTTTCAGGCTAACTATAAAGCCTTAAAAATTCGACTATATCTGAGTATATACGTAAGTTACCAAAATTGTGTGTTTGCATCTCCTCCCTTAGCACAGGAGCAGCCAACAGCTTGGCAAAACCACTCCATTAAAGGGCATGTCCCCCCCATTTAATAATTTTTGTTATGTTAATATAGTAGGGCTCCCTCCCCCAGCCCCAACTGCTATAATAGATTTTTCAGAAACTCCCCCGAACTCTACTTAACTTACCTCTTTCCTCCGGCGTACTGTCCTGGCCCTCTGCTTGCGTGAAACTGCAAGCAGGAGGCTGGACCGGCAGCCGCATCCCTGATTGGCTGAGAGGCAGCCAATCACGGATGCAGCTGCTGTTTTCACAGAATGCTGGGGGGGAGAGGTATGGTAAGTAGAGTTCGGGGAGTCTCTGGAAAATCTATTATAGTGGTTGGAGCTGGGGGAGGGAGAGCTACTATATAACAAAGGGAATTTACACTAGGGGGAGGGAGAGCAAAACGGGTGGGAGAAGGAGGGAGGGGAGGGCTGCAGTGCACATGGCAAAATTCTCCCGGAGGAGAGACAGGAGGCAGAGTCCTATATGGACTCTGCTAGGCTCCTGGTGGCCAGTTTTTGAGACTTTGGAGGGGCATTGCAGAGCAGTCATTTGGAGCTGGGATGTAAGTTAAGGATTTTTATGCACTACAGAGTGGGGCCAGTAGTGGGTTAAATTATAGTTTTGGGGGTGGACATGCCCTTTAAATAAGTCAAAAAAGCATATGTTTCACTAAAAGCTAATTATCTGATTGTCAGATATTTAAAAAAATGTAAACCCCCAAGTACAAAACATTTCATAATAGCAATATCTACAGAGATGTATGAGCTGCTGCATCTGAGGCAAACTACAAAAACAAAATGTATCGGAGGCAGGTATGAAATGCTCTCTTCTCTACTCATGGAGGATTAATAGGTCATCTTATCTCTAGGATTATTCAGTTACACAAAAAATAATCAGCCGTTTATTTATATTTATTGTTAAAGACAAGAATATATTTTGTTTCTGTATACGGCAATAAAAAAAATAAAAAAATACTTTGGTCAGACACTAGAGGGTCCCCTTGTTCTTTTACAGGATCAGATTCATTAAGCTGGTGTAATTGATGATTCTTCAGAAACTGTATTCAAACTAAACCACACTTGGCATGCATTTAAAAGCTTTAATTTCAAGTAAAGATAACACATATCACTGTCTAATATATAAATATTATAAAGCCATTTCTTACATACTTTAAATTATAAAGAATTAGAGAAAGAAAATAATTAGTTCTCTTCCTTCAGCATAGAGCAGAAGTCAACATACCATATACTGTAGATTTTATAGTTGCAGTCAAGACTCTTTAACATTTATTAAGGCCTAGGCCCCACTTCTGTGATTTTGCCACATTTTGAGTTCTAGTTGTAATTCACTAATTCCCCTCCCTTAGCACAGGAGACAGCCAACAAGCTCTGCAAAACCAATGCTATTGTTTTTTGGGTGTTCACTTTGAAGCCTAACAATTCTCCAAAGTGATATAACTGTTTATATAGGACTGGTATGGAGATGTGTGGAGGTTTATATCCTGAAGATATTGTTGTATCCTGGGAAAAGTGTTTTTTTTAAGGTTTGTACACAGAGCCACGACGATGATGCATTCGTGGGCCGAACGACCGTTTCGGCTGAAAATCACGCGTGTGGATTTGTTCGATCGGGAGTCGTTCGGCGATCCGTCAGGCGGATCCTACTAATTGTTGTTAAAAGGTTAAGGAAATGGTTTTCTTTTGTGTATTTTTTTTGTAAGTCTTATTCAGATGTTCTTATCTATTTGAGATTTCTTCTATTTGTCGGTTGCAAAGCTTTTTGCTTTCGAGAGGCTATTTGTATCAGCTTACCTCTAAGGGTGGCCTTATGTACTGCCCAGAGAATTAGTTGGGGGGGGGGTATATCCCCTGTTGTATTTTCTGCAAAATATTGGACATGGGGACAGCATAGAGGATAAGGAGGCATGTACAGAAGTAAATCAAATGATAATCTAAAATGTATGTTTACAAATGCAAGAAGTCTGGTTGGAAAAACTGGGGAACTAGAACTAATAGCTTTAAAGGGACACTAAAGTCCCATAATCCAGAAAATCAACTCTGTGCCATTCGTTTCTATTATTCACAGAGTGCTGAGAACGCTTATTCTCACTTCCCTGTGAATAATATTATGCTTGGGGGACCTGGAACTTAACTTACCGCTGCTCCACTCGCAGCCGCTCCTTCTGTCCCGACCGCGCGCCCTATCTTAGGTGCATGCGCGCCAATACAAAAGATAGGGCGCGCGATCGGGAGAGAACAGCTGTTCAGTGAAGGAGCGGCTGCAAGTGGAGCGGCGGTAAGGTAATTTCGAGGTCCCCCGAGCGTCCTATTATTCACAGGGAGGTGAGAATAAGCGTTCTCACCTCCCTGTCAATAATAGAAACGAATGGCAGAGTTGATTTTCTTGGTTTAGTGTTCCTTTAAAGGAAAGGTATGATGTGATCGGTATAGCAGAAACATGGCTAAATGATTCTCACGACTGGACAGTAAATATTGAAGGATACTCCTTATTTAGACAGGACAGAGTTAATAAGAAAGGAGGGGGAGTATGTATGTATGTATGTATGTTAAACAGGAATTGAAGCCAAATCTAAAAGATGGAATAGATGGGGGTATAAACAATATGGCAGAAGAAACAATATGGGTAGAGCTACAGGAAGAAAGAAGGTGGGCAAATTAATTGTTGGGGTATGTTATAAGCCACCAAACGCCGGGGAGGAGGCAGAAATTAATCTCCATATGCAGTTGGCGAAGGCTGCTGGTATGGGGCATGTTTTGGTTATGGGGGATTTTAACTACCCTGACATAGATTGGAGTAGGAGAACTGCCAGCACCTCAAAAGGTATAAAGATCTTAAATTTCCTATATGAGCATTTTCTTTCAGAGATGGTAGAAGATCCTACTAGAAAGAATGCATTGTTGGATCTGGTGATATCTAATAACCCAGAGCTCATTTTGGAAATTAAGGTAATTGAAAGCTATAATAGTGATCATGATATAGTGTCATTTAATTTGGTTGCAAAAAACTGAAGTGCACTGGGTTAACAAAAACTTTTAACTTTAGGAAAGCTAATTTTATGCTGTTAAAGGAATCACTCCTGCTCATAGACTGGGGGAAATTGTTTCTAGGTAAAGATACTGAGCAGACTACTTGGAAAAAAGCCAATGTAATACCAATATTCAAAAAAGGTAGTCGTTCACAGCCTGGTAACTATAGACCTGTAAGCCTAACATCAGTGGTATGGGAAGGTGATGGAAACTTTGTTAGGGATCATATCCTTGACTTTGTCTCCAGAGATCATCTTATTAGTGTAGTCACATGATTTATAGAAATAGATCATGCCAACAAATTTAATTGTTTTTATAAGAAGTGTAAGAAGTTGGACTCAGCACAGCAGTGATGTGGTATATTTGGTTTGCAAAAGCCTTTGATACTGTGCCACATAGGCGACTAATGTATAACTGAGGACTGTTGCCTTGAAGAAAACATTTGTTCATGGATAGAGAACTGGTTATTGGCCCGCAAACAGAGAGTGGTGGTTAATGGAGCTACATCATGTGGCTAAAGTTCTAAGGGAGTTCCTCAGGTTCTGTACTGGGGCCGCTTCTGTTTAATCTGTTTATAAATGACTTAGAAGGGGCATTGAGAGCAAGGTCTCTGTTTGCTGATGACACTAATTATGCGAGCTTTGGAAACTTCCAATTATGTGCAAGTGCTGCAGCAGACCTATAGATTATCAAAATGGGCAGCAGAATGGCAATGAGATTCAATGTTGATAAATGTAAGGTGATGCATTTGGGATTTAATAATCCCTGTGCCCACCTACACCAACATAACTCTGTGTTTAAGTGCATCGAAATGGAAAAATTTGGGGGGTTCTGGTAAAACAGACTTAGCTGTAGCAAACAATGCCAGGTAGCAACAGCTAGAGCTAGCAAGATTTGTCTTGTATAAAGAGGGGAATGGAAATCAAGAGAGAAAATATTATTCTCCCTCTTTACAAGGCATTGGTAGCCACATTTGGAATATGCGTGCAGTTTTGGAATCCCATATACAAAGGGACATCTTGGAAATTGAGGCAGTTCAGAAAGGGGCAACTAAATTAATAAGGGGAATGGAGGGGCTTGAATATGCAGGCAGATTAGACAAGTTAGGGCTGTTTACATTGGAGAGGCGGGCGGTTGCGTGGGGACATGATAACCTTATACAAATATATTAATGGCCCATACAGTGAACTCTCTGGTGCATTGTTCACTAATAGGTCATATCAGAGGACTGGACATCCTTTAAGGTTGGAAGAAAGAAGTTTCATCTTCAAGTTGAGAGGTGTTCTTTACAGTGAGAACGGTGAAATGTGGAACTGTCTTCCAGCAGAGGTGGTATGGCAGTTCATTGAATAACTTTAAAAAAGGCCTGGATAAGTTTCTAAAACTAAAAAATATTGAGAATTACGGTATTAATGCATATAGCTCTGGTTGATCCAGGGATACTTTCCGATTGCCGTTTGGAGTCAGGAGAATTTTTTCCCCCCCTTTTTTAGCTGGGTTTTTTGCCTTCCTCTGGATCAACTGTTAGGTAGGGTTAAAAAAAAAAAAAAAAAGGGGAATAGGTTGGACTTGATGGACGAATGTCTTTATTCACCTTAATACTATGTTACTATGTTTACTTAAAAAGGGATATTAAACTATTACATTTCTAATTGGTACCTTTAGGGAACAAGTGTAAAAAATTATGTCCACTCCTGCATGGCTTAATGTCAGGTAAAGAGGGAAATGGGAAAAAAAGAAAATGCTTTACAATTTTGAAATCTGAGGAACAGAACAGTCTTACAGGGAGTATAAAAGCTATAATGAAGTGTGCAAGAAAGCAATTAAACTAGCTAAAATAGAAAATGAAATACGGATAGCCGAACAAACAAGTTTAACCCCAAAATGTTTTTTTGGTAAAAGATGAGACTGAGAATGTGGGACCATTAAACAATGGGGTGAGAAGGTTGTAGGAGATGCCAAAAAAAGGCATCTGCTAAACTGTTTTTTTACAAGCGTTTTCACTATAGAGAATCCTAGTCCTTACAGCAGGGATTGTAATAATGTGCAGGGGAAAATGAGGAGTATTCACATTGGCTGGTACGGAAATAATTAGACAATAATATCAATAGAGCCCCAGACCAGATGGATTGCATCCCCGATTTTAGAAGAGCTAAGTTGAGTTCTATCTGGACCACTGTTTCTCATCTTTTCAGATTCACTTTGGTCTGAGGATGTGCCGCTAGATTGGAAAAAAGCCAATGTAATACCAATATTCAAAAAGGTAGTCGTTCACAGCCTGGTAACTATAGACCTATAAGCCTAACATCAGTGGTAGGGCAGGTGCTGGAAATGTTGTTACGGGACATATCCTTGACTTTGTCTCCAGAACTGATCTTATTAGTATTAGTCAGCAGGCATTATGAGAAATAGATCATGCCAGACAAATTTAATTGGTTTTTAAGAAGAAGTTAGTAAGAAGTTAGATGCAGGCACAGCAGTGGATGTGGTATACTTGAATTTTGCGAAAAGCTTTTGATACTGTGCCACATAGGCGACTAATGTATAAACTGAGGACTGTTGGCCTAAAAGAAGAAACATGTGTTCATGGATAGAGAATTGGTTATTGGATCACAAACTGAGTGGTGGTAAATGGAGCTACATCTATGTGAGCTAAAGTTCTAAGCGGAGTGCCTCAGGGTTCCATACTGGGCCACTTCTTTTTAATCTGTTTTAAAATGACTAGAAGTCTCTTGTTTGCTAATGACACTAAACTATGCAGAGCTTTGGAACTTCAAATGATGTGCAAGGCTGCAAGCAGACCTAGATAGATTATCAAAATGGGCAGCAAATGGTAGATGAGATTCAATGTTGATAAATGAAGGTAAATGTAATCCTTGTGCCACCTACACCATATAACTCTGTGTTAAGTGAATCTGTAATGGAAAAAGATTTGGGGATTCTGGTAGATAACAGACTTAGCTGTAGCAAACAATGTAAGACAGCTATTACATTATAAGAGAGGAATAGATTCAACAGAAAAAATGTTATTCCCTCTTACAAGGCTCTGGTAAGGCTTAATTTGGAATATGCAGTGCAGTTTGAATCCCATATCAAAAGGCAATCTTGGAAATGGAAGCAGTTCTGTGAAGTGCAACTAAATTAATCATAAGGGGAATGGAGGGGCTTAAATATGCAGGCAGATTAGACAAGTTAGGGCTGTTTACATTGGAGAACACGACGTTTGTGTGGGCATATGATCACCTTATTCAAATTTTTAATGGGCCATACAATAAACTCTCTGTGGCATTGTTCACGAATAGGTCATATCAGAGGCCTCATGGACATCCTTAAGGTTGAAGAAAGAAACTTCATCTTTAGGTTAGGAAGGTTTCTTTACAGTGAGAACAGTGAAACTGTGGAACTGTCTTCCAGCAGATGTGGTAATGAAAGTTCATTGAATAGCTTTAAAAATGGCTGGATAAGTTTCTAAAACTAAAAAATGTTGAAATTACTGGAATTAATACATATACTGTAGATTCGGTTGCTCACGGGATACTTTCCAATTCGTTTGAAGCCAGGAAGGAATTTTCCTCCTTTTTTAGATGGGTTTTTTTTGCTTCCTCTGGATCAACTGTTAGGAAGGGTTTAATAAAAAAAATTAAAAAAGTGAATAGGTTGGACTTAATGGACGTATGCCTTTATTCAACCTCAATTACTATGTTACGGACTATTCTTATTGTATTCTGTATTCCTGTATCCGCTATTAAAGGGTATGTCCACCTTTAAAAATATTTTTCAATATATGATTCCCCGTCCTCCCCAGCCCCAACCCTCTATTTTTTTCTTAGAAAGTTCCCCAAACTTTACTTACCTCCTCTCCTCCTCTTTCCTCCGCCGCCTGCCAGGCCTCTGCTTGCGAGAAAATGCAAGCAGAGGGGCGGGACCGGCAGTCGCGTCTGTGATTGGCTGAAGCGGCAGCCAATCACGGACGCGGCTGCCGGGAGTACATGCGGCGGGGAGAGGGAAGGTAAGTCAAGTTTGGGGCACTTTCTAAAATTAAAATAGAGCGGTTGGGGCTGGGGGGATTATTACATATAAAGGGTTTTATGGTAGGGGGAGGGATAGCAAAACAGAAGGGAGAAGAGCTGCAGTACGCATGCCAAACTTCTCCCGGAGGCCAGGGAGGAGGCAGAGTCCTATATGGACTTTGCTATCCTCCTGGTGGGCAGTTTTTGGGACTTTGGGAGGGGGGGGACTACAGGAGAACCTTATGGAGCTGGGTGTGAGGTAAGGATTAAACTACACTACATGATGGGGCCAGTAGTGGGGGGGGGGGGGATTATAGTTTTGGGGGTGGACATGCCCTTTAAGGATTCATTGAGTTTAAATCTATAGCATGTTGGGGTTAGCCCAGTATCTGCCCCCTGGGCATGATCTGACCATAGAATATCTCCTACTGTTGAATGTATTTTTTATCAGTGTAGCCAATGTGTGAGAATGGTTTATGGGGATTCAAGTAAAATGTATAGGCTTTATTGTGAGGATATGTCATGTGAATGAAACGGTTTAAGAAATTTTATAAGCAGTCATTGTTTGGTAGTTTGTATTGGATGGGTGTGAGGAGTCGGCAGTTTTGTCACGTGGAGCATTGAAATCACCAGCAATAATTACGTGACCAACCTCATATTTAATAACTGTCCTGTCAAGGATGCCAAAATAACTTCAGCTGCGCACTATTAGGTGCATATACATTAATGAAATCATTTTAAAAGAAAAATTACTGTATCCTGTCAGGATTAGGTATCTGCCTTCAGGATCACTAACTTTTTTCAGCTAGCTACACACCTTTTTTTTTCCCCACAGCTGAAGCATAGTACATTTGTGTATATTTTTAATCCAAAATTTAGATTCACTGTTACGTTTGAGTGAGTTTCTTGCATGAAAATTGTATCTGTCTGCAGTTTTGTATAGAATTGGAGGGCAATTTTTCGTTTGAGTGGTTTGCGTATTCCAGCATCGCTGATAAGTTGATAAGCAAATTTTCTGAGTTGTTGGAAAAATATAAAGGGGATAGGTGGAGAAGAGGGGGGGGGGGGAGATAAAGAAGGGGGACTGGTTCGGTTGTTTAGTACTTTACATGTAATGTAGTAATAAATGTGTAGTTTTGCATTGTAACAAAGTAACCAAAACATTTCTATCAAAACATTCTTTCTAGAAAAATTCTTATCAAAACATGTAGCCATAACAAAGTTGTTAGTGAGTTTGAGCAATGGAGTCATTCCAAGGAATGACCCTGGAAGGCTTCAGAATTTCTGAGGCCCAAATGTGGAGCCTCTTGATGTCCACAATATGGAATATCTCGTTGGGAGGGGTTGTCTAGGTCCTAATATACCTCAATAGGGATGCGCAAACTATTCTACACTCTCTTGGTTCCCCATTAATAGATATTTCAAGTCAGTGATAACAGAGATTCGTTTAATCAGGGTGTAGATTATTAGGGAAAACAAGGGCCAGAACACCACATAGCAATACGTTTAGGGGAGGAGGTACTGTAGAGGGGTTACATGTGGAAACATGGTAAATTCCCAGAAGTTGTTTTGTTCCTTATTTGCATATTGCTGAAAAGGGAGTTTCAAAGCCTTTATTCTCTCCCCTATCCTATTTAATTATTGGTGACGTCTGTCCATAAGCGCTTCTCACTGCAAACCAGAGGCCTCACTACACTGATGATGGCTCAATAAGCCAAACCAGTCTGTAGTTGGCACTCTGGTTTTGCATTAGGCTTGTGGAATGCTGTAAAGTCTTTTTAATGATATAGCTTTCCTAGAGCTTCCATGGAAAGATATTAAATTCTCAGAAGTCTTTGTTCCTAATTTGCATGTGGTGAGCAGAAAAGGGGGTTTGAATTCGCCTGATCCGTTGTAGTTTAGGCGTCTAATTATGTAAAAATAAGTTTGTATACTCACTGGAGATTGAGGGGTTCAGATCCAAAAGTTTAAATCGTGGATTTTTGCAGGAGACACATGAAACTTATAGTGTAAATAACTTCTATTCTAAAGTTTTCTTGTGTTATGTATCGTGAAAATTTAAAAAAAAAAAGTTTAAAACATTACATTCATCACCAGACTATCTGCCAAATCCATATTTATCCATCATACTACAAGAGAAGAGAGAAATCATCAAAGTACACTTTTTTTTACTGCTCTCGCAAGTCAAGTTGTGGCCTTCATTAGACCTCTCCATCTGATGTTTGCCATTGCATTTCTAGAAATCTTCTGGGTTTAATACACGTGTGTTGGACCTCTCTGTCTATTTAGCCAACAAATCTTTTTTTATCCTAGTACCTCAGCATTTAGCAACCCCAAAAAGTGCATTATATGACAGTTTCAAAAATGTTTGCACTAATGGAAAATGGAAATCCTCCGGATCTGGGTTCAGATCAGCGATTAGGTCCATCTCTATTCTTGATCTATTTATTGTAACATTGTATAGATGTTATAGTTCAGTAGAAAGACCACAGTGATATACAATTGTTGTGCAGAGCTTGAATCAATCTTTCCCCTTAAATTTCCAACCAATATAGATCAATAGCAGATCCATTGGATCATTCTATAATTAAAGTTATCAATCTGTCTTTCAATACTTACCCCCCCTTATTAAGGCCAAGGCCACACTACAACGCACCAAATCACGCACACAATTGCGAGCAGTATGGCACGTGATTTTGTGCATGATTCTTGTGCGTTTTGCATTTCTGTATGCGTTTGCGCATGCAATTTGCCATTTTCTGTTGCGGAAACGCGCACCAAAAATGGTGAACGCATGCATTACCAAAACGCGAACGGACGCACAATCGCGTCGCATTGGGAATCGTAGGAATTTTTGCGATTTCCATTTTAGGGAAAATCGCGGGCACATTCGCGAGCGAGAACGCGTAAAAATGTGCTAGTGTGGCCTACCCCTCACAGCTGTCACAAGGGATTCCGTTAGAGAGGGATCACTATGTCAATGGTAGGTCCTATAAAGAACCCAGACTATCCTGTCATGTTTCAATCTTATTACATTTATCAGTTTAGGACCAGGTTCATGGCTTCTATGGAGTCTATGTTTAATAATGTAATAAACCATAATAGTTAATAGTAGATCCATTGGATCATTCTATATTAAAATTATCAATCTGTCTTTCAATACTCACCCCCCCTTTATAAGGCCGAGGCCACATACAACGCACCAAATCACGCACACAATCGCAAGCGGTATCGCACCGTGAGTTTGTGGCATGATTCTTGTGCTTTTTGCACATGCGATTTTGCAGTTTTTCCGTTGCAGAAACGAACATCGCGGAACATGCGCATCGGAATATCTCCATAGGAGATTGCATTGAGTTTTTCGGAGCTACCAATAGGTGGGGGTATAGGATTTACATATAGAGAAGTTGTACAGTATGTGTGTACTGTCCACTATTACCATTTAAATGACCATCAGTAAATGCATATAAAGTATAACACCTGACTTATATTAGGTACAACACAAATATACAAAATACATAAACTTACTTAAAGAGCTGATCCAAATTTCAACATGGAATGGTCAAATGAGAGGTTAAACCACACCCCTGTGTCTGCTCCATGTGAAAGGAAGAGGAATCCAAAAAAAGTTTGACTGCTACACAGGATGTGATGTGTATTGTAATGGACATACACACCAAGGGTCCTTATTAACCACCTCCAGACTGCAGTGGTGTCAGTGAGATAGATAAAGACAACACATCCCTGCTCTCTATGGCTAGGAGGAGGAGACCCTGTGTAAGATCCTGTTTATTCTCCCTGAATAGACCCGGTATGTAAGAAGTGGGGTTATAGACCCGGTGTGTTAAGATCCTGTGTGTAAGACATTATTGGACGACATGGACCTTATTGGATACAACACTCTGAGGCAACGATAAGTGTACACCAACTTACGGCACAGAGAGGGAAACCCCTTATTACTGCATATGTTATGTGGGGAACTGTTTATGTGCACTGTCTGCTTTGTGCCAGACCACCAATGTAACCCACTGTGTGCCATGCACCCATAATCCTTCCATAAAGCAGTGATCTGGTACAAATTGGTGAAAGCAGTGCTGGTAATACCATTTGTTTTCCCTGTTTTCTCTATATTGAGCTATGGAGGCTGCTACTCTGTATTGATTAAATTCTCCTGTCCATGTACCTGCAGATGAAATAACCCCAAATTAGACTCCGTAGCTCTACCAGGCCCAATTACCAACCCATTTAAAACCTGATCCATTTGATGATGTAACAGTTATACACGGCTCTCGGACCTCCGGGAGCTCCTGCGAATTGGGGTGGTCTCCCGCGCTCCCCCACCCCAATCTCCCGCACCGGAGAGGATTCTAAATCTCCTCCCATTACGCCCCCTTTATTGCAGCCATGCCCCAGGACCGCCCACACCATGCCCAGTAACCGTCCATAACCCTCGCCTCCCCCCCCCACCCCTTGTGGCCTGCCAACTACGTGACCTGACATCACCAGCGTCACCACGCCCCTCTCCCACCCTGCCGGGAAGCACAAATTGGCAGGGTGGGATGTCTGGGGTACTAGAGCAGATTGTTGGCTAGAACATTTGAATTGGCAGCCACTATTAATGGTTGGGATGAAGGTGCTCGCTTGTAATTGAAAGCTATAATAGTGATCATGATATAGTGTCATTTAATTTTGGTTGCAAAAAACTGAAGTGCACTGGGTTAACAAAAACTTTTAACTTTAGGAAAGCTAATTTTATGCTGTTAAAGGAATCACTCCTGCTCATAGACTGGGGGAAATTGTTTCTAGGTAAAGATACTGAGCAGATTACTTTAAAAGGGATATTAAACTATTACATTTCTAAATTTGTACCTTTAGGGAACAAGTGTAAAAAAATTATGTCCACTCCTGCATGGCTTAATGCTCAGGTAAAGAGGGAAATGGGAAAAAAAAGAAAAATGCTTTTACAATTTTGAAATCTGAGGGAACAGAACAGTCTTACAGGGAGTATAAAAGCTATAATGAAGTGTGCAAGAAAGCAATTAAACTAGCTAAAATAGAAAATGAAATACGGATAGCCGAACAAAGCAAGTTTAACCCCAAAATGTTTTTTTGGTAAAAAGATGAGGACTGAGAATGTGGGACCATTAAACAATGGGGCTGAGAAGGTTGTAGAGGATGCCAAAAAAAGGCTAATCTGCTAAACTGTTTTTTTACATCGGTTTTCACTATAGAGAATCCTAGTCCTTACAGCAGGGATTGTAATAATGTGCAGGGGAGAAATGAGGAGTATTCACATTGGCTGGTACGGAAATAATTAGACAAAGTAAATATCAATAGAGCCCCAGGACCAGATGGATTGCATCCCCGGATTTTAGAAGAGCTAAGTTGAGTTCTATCTGGACCACTGTTTCTCATCTTTTCAGATTCACTTTGGTCTGAGGATGTGCCGCTAGATTGGAAAAAAGCCAATGTAATACCAATATTCAAAAAAGGTAGTCTTCACGCCTTGTAAGGCGCCGCGGGGGGTATATGACCTATAACCTAACATCAGTGGTAGGGAGGTGCTGGAAATGTTGTTACGGGATCATATCCTTGACTTTGTCTCCAGAACTGATCTTATTAGTAGTAGTCGTCAGCAGGCATTTATGAGAAATAGATCATGCCAGACAAATTTAAATTGGTTTTTATGAAGAAGTTAGTAAGAATATCTGTTGTATTCAATTAGATCAACTGGACTTGAAAGAAGTCTTCTTGAAGACGTTTTTGCTAGTCATCCGACTGGCTTTCTCAATTCAAATCTTGTACCAGAATCTGTGGCAATTATGTAACTCCTGGAAAATCCCAATTAGCATATCACAGCCAGGTGCTGTTTTAAACACTTACTCTGGGCGTTCCTATAACACACCTCTTAGCACTCAATCAGCATCACTACCCTTATACACACCTACACTGGTGTGATATGCTAATTGGGATTTTCCAGGGTACATAATGCCACAGATTCTTGTACAAGTCTTCTGAATTGAGAAAGCCAGTCGGATACTAGCGAAACGTCTTCAAGAACTACATTTCATGTCCCATTGAATCTAATTGAATACAAACAGATATACGATGACCTGGATGAATGAGAACCTTCACAAGCAAGTTAGTAAGAAGTTAGATGCAGGCACAGCAGTGGATGTGGTATACTTGAATTTTGCGAAAAGCTTTTGATACTGTGCCACATAGGCGACTAATGTATAAACTGAGGACTGTTGGCCTAAAAGAAAACATTTGTTCATGGATAGAGAATTGGTTATTGGATCACAAACTGAGTGGTGGTAAATGGAGCTACATCTATGTGAGCTAAAGTTCTAAGCGGAGTGCCTCAGGGTTCCATACTGGGGCCACTTCTTTTTAATCTGTTTATAAATGACTTAGAAGGACTCTGTTTTGCAGAGCTTTGGAAACTTCAAATGATGTGCAAGGGCTGCAAGCAGACCTAGATAGATTATCAAAATGGGCAGCAGAATGGTAGATGAGATTCAATGTTGATAAATGTAAGGTAAATGTAATCCCTGTGCCACCTACACCATAAATAACTCTGTGTTAAGTGAATCTGTAATGGAAAAAGATTTGGGGATTCTGGTAGATAACAGACTTAGCTGTAGCAAACAATGTAAGACAGCTATTACATTATAAAGAGAGGAATAGATTCAAGAGAGAAAAATGTTATTCTCCCTCTTTACAAGGCTCTGGTAAGGCTTAATTTGGAATATGCAGTGCAGTTTTGGAATCCCATATACAAAAGGGACATCTTGGAAATGGAAGCAGTTCTGTGAAGTGCAACTAAATTAATAAGGGGAATGGAGGGGCTTAAATATGCAGGCAGATTAGACAAGTTAGGGCTGTTTACATTGGAGAAGCGACGTTTGTGTGGGCATATGATCACCTTATTCAAATATTTTAATGGGCCATACAATAAACTCTCTGGTGCATTGTTCACGAATAGGTCATATCAGAGGACTCATGGACATCCTTTAAGGTTGGAAGAAAAGAAACTTCATCTTTAGGTTAGGAAAGGTTTCTTTACAGTGAGAACAGTGAAACTGTGGAACTGTCTTCCAGCAGATGTGGTAATGGAAAGTTCATTGAATAGCTTTAAAAAATGGCCTGGATAAGTTTCTAAAACTAAAAAATGTTGAGAATTACTGGAATTAATACATATACTGTAGATCTGGTTGATCCCGGGATACTTTCCAATTGCCGTTTGAAGCCAGGAAGGAATTTTCCTCCCTTTTTTAGATGGGTTTTTTTTTGCCTTCCTCTGGATCAACTGTTAGGAAGGGTTTAATAAAAAAAATAAAAAAAAGTGAATAGGTTGGACTTAATGGACGTATGCCTTTATTCAACCTCAATTACTATGTTACAGGACTATATCTTAATTGTATTCTGTATTCCTGTATCCACTATTAAAGGGTATGTCCACCCTTAAAAATATTTTTCAATATATGATTCCCCGTCCTCCCCAGCCCCAACCGCTCTATTTTTATTCTTAAAAGTTCCCAAACTACTTACTCCCCTTTCCTTCCGCCGCCTGCCGGCCTCTGCTTGCGAGAAAATGCAAGCAGAGGGGCGGGACCGGCAGTCGCGTCTGTTGATTGGCTGAGAGGCAGCCAATCACGGACGCGGCTGCCGGGAGTACATTGCGGCGGGGGAAAGAGGGAAGGTAAGTCAAGTTTGGGGCACTTTCTAAAATTAAAAATAGAGCGGTTGGGCGTGGGGGGGATTATTACATATAAGGGTTTTATGGTAGGGGGAGGGATAGCAAAACAGAAGGGAGAAGAGCTGCAGTACGCATGCCAAACTTCTCCCGGAGGCCAGGGAGGAGGCAGAGTCTATATGGACTTGCTATCCTCGGTGGGCAGTTTTTGGGACTTTGGGAGGGGGGGGACTACAGGAGAACCTTATGGAGCTGGGATGTGAGGTAAGGATTAAACTACACTACATGATGGGGCCAGTAGTGGGGGGGAATTATAGTTTGGGGGTGGACATGCCCTTTAAGGATTCATTGAGTTTAAATCTATAGCATGTTGGGGTTAGCCCAGTATCGCCACTGGGCATGATCTGACCATAGAATATCTCCTACTGTTGAATGTATTTTTATCAGTGTAGCCAAGTGTTGAGAATGGTTTAGGGGATCAAGTAAAATGTATAGGCTTTATGTGAGGATATGTCATGTGAATGAAATGGTTTAAGAAATTTTATAAGCAGTCATTGTTTGGTAGTTGTATTGGATGGGTGTGAGGAGTCGGCAGTTTTGTCACGTGGAGCATTGAAATCACCAGCAATAATTACGTGACCAACCTCATAATTTAATAACTTGCCTGTCAAGGATGCCAGAAATAACTTCAGCGCACTATTAGGTGCATATACATTAATGAGAATCAGTTTTAAAAGAAAGAATATACTGTATCCTGTCAGGATTAGGTATCTGCCTTCAGGATCACTAACTTTTTTACAGCTACAGCTACACCTTTCTTTTTTCCCCACAGCTGAAGCATAGTACATTTGTGTATATTTTTAATCCAAAATTTAGATTCACTGTTACGTTTGGTGAGTTTCTGCATGAAAATTTATCTGTCTGCAGTTTTGTATAGAATTGGAGGGCAATTTTCGTTTGGTGGTTGGTATTCCAGCATCGCTGATAAGTGATAAGTAAATTTTCTGAGTTGTTGGAAAAAATATAAAGGGGGATGGGTAGAAAGGGGGGGGGGGGGAGATAAAGAAGGGGGACTGGTTCGGTTGTTTAGTACTTTTACATGTAATTGTAGTAATAAATGTGTAGTTTTGCATTGTAACAAAGTAACCAAAACATTTCTATCAAAAACATTCTTTCTAGAAAAATTCTTATCAAAAACATGTAGCCATAAGCAAAGTTGTTAGTGAGTTTGAGCAATGGAGTCATTCCAAGGAATGACCCTGGAAGGCTTCAGAATTTCTGAGGCCCAAATGTGGAGCCCTCTTGATGTCCACAATATGGAATATCTCGTTGGGAGGGGTTGTCTATGTCCTATATCACCTCAATAGGGATGCGCAAACTATTCTACACCTCTTTGGTTCCCCATTAATAGATATTTCAAGTCAGTGATAACAGAAGATTTCGTTTAATCAGGGTGTAGATTATTAGGGAAAACAAGGGCCAGAACACCACATAGCAATACGTTTAGGGGAGGAGGTACTGTAGAGGGGTTACATGTGGAAACATGGTAAATTCCCAGAAGTTGTTGTTCCTTATTTGCATATTGCTGAAAAGGGAGTTTCAAAGCCTTTATTCTCTCCCTATCCTATTTAATTTATTGGTGACGTCTGTCCATAAGCGCTTCTCACTGCAAAACCAGAGGCCTGCACTACACTGATGATGGCTCAATAAAGCCAAAACCAGTCTGTAGTTGGCACTCTGGTTTTGCATTAGGCTTGTGGAATGCTGTAAAGTCTTTTTAATGATATAGCTTTCCTAAGAGCTTCCATGGAAAGATATTAAATTCTCAGAAGTCTTTGTTCCTTATTTGCATGTGGTGAGCAGAAAAGGGGGTTTGAATTCAAGCCTGATCCGTTGTAGTTTAGCGGTCTAATTATGTAAAAATAAGTTTGTATACTCACTGGAGATTGAGGGGTTCAGATCCAAAAGTTTAAATCGTGGGATTTTTTGCAGGAGACACATGAAACATTATAGTGTAAATAACTTCTATTCCTAAAAGTATTTCTTGTGTTATGTATCGTGAAAATTTAAAAAAAAAAAGTTTAAAACATTAACATTCACCAGACATCTGCCAAATCCATATTTATCCATCATACTACCAGAGAAGAGAGAATCATCAAAGTACACTTTTTTTTACTGCTCCAGAGTCAAGTTGTGGCCTTCATTAGACCTCTCCATCTGATGTTTGCCATTGCATTTCTAGAAATCTTCTGGGTTTAATACCAAAGTGTGTTTGACCTCTCTGTCTATTTAGCCAACAAATCTTTTTTTATCCTATGTACCTCAGCATTTAGCAACCCACAAAAAGTGCATTATATGACAGTTTCAAAAATGTTTGCACTAATGGAAAATGGAAATCCGTCGCGGATCTGGGTTCAGATCAGCGATTAGGTCCATCTCTATTCTTGATCTATTTATTGTAACATTGTATAGAGTGTTATAGTTCAGTAGAAACACCACAGTGATATACAATTGTTGTGCAGAGCTTGAATCAATCTTTCCCCTTAAATTTCCAACCAATAATAGATCAATAGCAGATCCATTGGATCATTCTATAATTAAAGTTATCAATCTGTCTTTCAATACTTACCCCCCCTTATTAAGGCCAAGGCCACACTACAACGCACCAAATCACGCACACAATTGCGAGCAGTATGGCACGTGATTTTGTGCATGATTCTTGTGCGTTTTGCATTTCTGTATGCGTTTGCGCATGCAATTTTGCCATTTTCTGTTGCGGAAACGCATGTGTTAACGCACCAAAAATGGTGAACGCATGCATTACCAAAACGCGAACGGACGCACAATCGCGTGCGCATTGGGAATCGTAGGAATTTTCGCGATTTCCATTTTAGGGAAAATCGCGGGCACATTCGCGAGCGAGAACGCGTAAAAAACGTGCTAGTGTGGCCTAGCCCTCACAGCTGTCACAAGGGATTCCGTTAGAGAGGGATCACTATTGGTCAATGTGAGGTCCTATAAAGAACCCAGACTATCCTGTCATGTTTCAATCTTATTACATTTATCAGTTTAGGACACAGGTTCATGGCTTCTATGGAGTCTATTGCTTAAATAATGTAATAAACCATAATAGATTAATAGTAGATCCATTGGATCATTCTATAATTAAAATTATCAATCTGTCTTTCAATACTCACCCCCCCTTTATAAGGCCGAGGCCACACTACAACGCACCAAATCACGCACACAATCGCAAGCGGTATCGCACGTGAGTTTGTGCATGATTCTTGTGCGTTTTGCACATGCGATTTTGCAGTTTTCCGTTGCAGAAACGAACATCGCGGAACATGCGCATCGGGAATATCTCCATAGGAGATTGCATTGAGTTTTTCGGAGCTACCAATGAGGTGGGGGTATAGGATATTACATATAGGAAAGTTGTACATGTATGTGTGTACTGTCTCACTATTACCATTTAAATGACCATCAGTAAATGCATATAAAGTATAACACTGACTTATATTAGGTACAACACAAAATATACAAAATACATAAACTTACTTAAAGAGCTGAGATCCAAATTTCAACATGGAATGGTCAAAATGAGAGGTTAAACCACACCCCTGTGTCTGCTCCATGTGAAAGGAAGAGGAATCCAAAAAAAGTTTGACTGCTACACAGGATGTGATGTGTATTGTAATGGACATACACACCAAGGGTCCTTATATACCACCTCCAGACTGCAGGTGGTGTCAGTGAGAGATAAAAGACAACACATCCCTGCTCTCTATGGCTAGGAGGAGGAGACCCTGTGTATAAGATCCTGTTTATTAGACCCTGATAAGACCCGGTATGTAAGAAGTGGGGTGTAAGACCCGGTGTGTATAAGATCCTGTGTGTAAGACAGATTATTGGACAGACAATTGACCTTATTGGATACAAACTCTGAGGCAACAGATAAGTGTACACCAACTTACAGGCACAGAGAGGGAAACCCCTTATTACTGCATATGTTATGTGGGGAACCTGTTTATGTGCACTGTCTGCTTTGTGCCAGACCACCAATGTAACCCACTGTGTGCCATGCTACCCATAATCCTTCCATAAAGCAGTGATCTGGTACAAATTGGTGAAAGCAGTGCTGGTAATACCATTTGTTTTCCCTGTTTTCTCTATATTGAGCTATGGAGGCTGCTACTGTATTGATTTAAATTCTCCTGTCCGTGTACCTGCAGATGAAATAACCCCAAATTAGACTCCGTAGCTCTACCAGGCCCAATTACCAAACCAATTTTTAAACCTGATCCATTTGATGATGTAACAGGTATACCACGGCTCTCGGATCCTCCGGGAGTCTCCTGCGAATTGGGGTGGTCTCCCGCGCTCCCACCCCAATCTCCCGCAACGGAGAGGAGTTCTAAATCTCCTCCCCATTACACCCCCTTTATTGCAGCCATGCCCCTGGACCGCCCACACCATGCCCAGTAACCGTCCATAACCTCGCCTCCCCCACCCCCTTGTGGCCTGCCAACTACGTGACACTGACATCAGGCAGCGTCACCACGCCCCCTCTCCCACCCTGCCCGGAAGCACAAATTGGCAGGGTGGGATGTCTGGGGTAACTAGGGAGCAGATGGATTGGCTAGAACAATTTGAATTGGCAGCCACTATTAATGGTTGGGATGAAGGTGCTCGCTTGCAAGTCCTTAGCCTTTTGCTTAGTGGTAAAGCCAGGCAGGTATACCATGGATTTACTGTAATACTGAAATAAAAAGCAGTTATCAAAAACTGCTCTGAATAATTTTTTTTCAATTAGATCTGTATAAAAGAGTATATAAAGGATAAATCAATTTCTTTAGGTAAACTGGGAATGAGAAATGTTTGTTTATACGTTAGATTATTAGGGCAATGCTATTATAATAACATGATGCTGTGAGGTACCTTCTGTTATAATATATGAGGTTTCATCACCACTTGCTGTGGTGAATACTAATAAGTATTTACCTAGCATGTTTAGTTTCAACCACACAGTGTGGCAGGATTGCCTGGGTCTACTCTCAGACACGCAGGATTATCCTATTTGGTTCCTCTGGAAGCTGGTGACCGTCTGAGTAACAGTTTGAAATATACCTGTGTAAAGATTCTATATTCACTTTGTGTGCGGTTCCGACAGGTACCAATGTAATGTGCACAATGCTTTACATATGGCTTAATCTCCCACCACTGACAATAAGCAGCTATTTAGAGAAATCATCTATTTACTTTTTCAGATGTTTGGTTTTGCACAGCTGGGTCTGGAGATCAGTGAATTCTCTAGCCCAGGAACCAAGGCATGCTGGGATTTATAGATTCCACAACATCTGGAGTTCGGTCGTCCCAGCTCAAGCCCCTTCGCTCCTCTCACTGGATCAATAGGATTATAGGAACCACTCACCGGCGATGCCTCTGAAGTTCAGGAAGTTTTCCAATGACATGAACATATAGAGGGATCTTCGCAGTATCACGGGAAAGTTTTCACACGAAGTCCGAACAATACAAAGTCATGACTAGAACTGACAGCCAAAGCAGCAGCCTAATAATATCCCTCCCTCCTCTGTCCGCACTTCCTGCAGCCTATCCTGACCAGTTCGCTCCCCGTTGCCGAGCAACGCTTTCAAGGTTTCTTTCCTTGGCGGGCTCAACGCCGCCAAGCATTTGAGTCTCAGCGTCTGCTGTCGTAAATAAGAGCTGCCGTGGGTGGCAGTATTTTGAGATCGGCTAGGGACAGGGTTTTCGACAGTCCGTAAAATGAACACAAAAAGCCTTAGAATATTGTTGTTGCCAAATTTAATTTGCATTAAATAGATAATCAACCCAGTATGTTTCCACCACCAGAATCGTGTATTCCAGTGATGTCCAACCTTGTGCCCTCCAGATGTTTTGAAAACTACAACTCCCAGCATTCCTCAGTTGCAGAAGAAACCAAGGAATGCTGGGAGTTGTAGTTTTCAAACATCTGAAGGGCCGCAGGTAACAGGTTGGACATCCCTGGTGTATTCCCTCACTACCATCCAAGGGGTGCTGCCCCCTACAGGTTTCTGGTGAAATTAACATTATGCATTGAGATGACCTGCAATGGATGCGCTTATTTCGTAACAGATTATTATTATTGTGGATTTATATAGCACCAACATCTTCTGTAGCGCTTTACAATTACATGTATACATTCACATCAGGCCCTGCCCCGAAGAGCTTACAATCTGATCCCTTTATTTGACACAAACAATCTATCAGTATGTCTTTATGATTGTGGGGGAAGTCAGGAAGTGCCCGGAAGGAAACCTATGCAAGCACGGGGAGAACATACAAACTCCTTGAAGATGTGTCCAAGGTTGGATTTGAACTCAGGACTTTAGCACTGCAAGGCATCAGTACTAACCACTGTTGTTGAATATGTCTTCCCCTTAACAGAACATGTACAGCTAAACTATTCAGAATATCACATCAGTAAATATGCATGACAAACGTGATTAAAGGATCAATATACTGCAGATTCCCCCAAGTGTATGTTTTTAAACCATTTTTGTAGCAGAGAGAGATCAATGCTTGAACTTAGCCACAAGTGTATTTCGGTGTAACTTATTCTTATGCCTCTGCATGTGGTACAGGTGGGAAAAAAAGGGCCAGGGAACAGAGGAGCTAATGATACTGAAATTGCTTGCAGCAAGCAGCTGAAAGGTCTGCTGTTAAAAGAAAAAATAGAGGTGCAAAAACCTGCAATTAACTCCCCAAGTATTATAAAATACAGGTAAACAAATTTCAAAGATTGGCGATCGTACTTGTGTGAGAAATATTCCCAAAAGTGCACTGATGCAAAATGTGTGTAATGTTTTTTGCAGCAACCAATCAATTGGTTTGTGTAGCCTGCACTGCCATGGCACATTGGCTGGCAAAGACTAATTGGCAGGTGTTGGGGTATATATCCTCTGTCGTTGTCTTAGTACTGGCATCATAAAGTAAGGTAAGTAGATGACATGTGATTAGGTTCTTACAACAGGACAAATCCCATTACTAACATCACATTTTGTGGTCATTTAAAAAGAAATTCAAATGATCAGATTATTATACAGTACTATACTATATCAGTCTAACTATATACATATACTTACTATATACTACTCCAGTAAACAGTATATGATATTTAACAATACAACAATGATAAACAATGCCTTCACATATTATATGAACTGTATACTAATTCAGTCTGAAGATGAATCAATAACCTTGTCCAAGTGTAATAATTAAACACAAATGGCAATAAAATGCTGTACTTGTTGTGTATACACAAAATGGTGAGGTGCAAGGCAGATGAATTCAGCGTTCCTTTTCTCCGTCAGTGTGAGTTTAACCTGATTTAAGGTTTGTTACTATCTAGCAACTTTTTATTTTTGTGTGATACTTTGGCATCTTGTTGCTCTTACCTTTTGCTACATTTTACCTTAATTTTATTGGCTGACTGTCCAGAAGAAAAGGATACAATTTTCTGTATATAATCTTGGTCTCTGATTTTGTGTTTTTATATTTCTGGACATTGTAACTTAAAATGGTGAACTTCCGACATGCCGCTTCTAGTAAAAGTGGGCCTCTAGGGTAGGCCGTTGCATACAGTAGGAGGCTTTGTCTGAAGTCCGGCCCTGATTAGGACACTGGAGTTAGAAAACATCTGATTGGTTGCTGAAGAATAATAGCATTAAAATAAACTGGTTCAACAGTCCAACCCTTTTCAAATCAAGTTTCCTGCTACATTAAAGGGTATCTCCACTGGTTTTGGTAAGTTTTCGGAATCCATTTCTATTGAAGAACGGGAGGTAAAGGAGCTGTGCCTTACCTTCCGTTCTTCAATAGAACACACAGGAGCCAGGAGAGAAGGTAAGAACTTACCCGCTCGCTCGCTCCCCCGGCGCGTAGTCTGACAGGTCCCGATGGACCTTGTCTTCTATGCGATGCGCGATCTATGCGCATAGAAGACAAGGTCCGTCGGGACCTGTCAGACCAAGCGCCGGGGGAGCGAGCGAGCGGGTAAGTTCTTACCTTCTCCTGGCTCCTGTGTGTTCTATTGAAAAACGGAAGGTAAGGCACAGCTCCTTTACCTCCCGTTCTTCAATAGAAATGGATTCCGAAAACTTACCAAAACCAGTGGAGATACCCTTTAATAGCACAAAAGTTTCAGAGAAGGCCCCACTAAAGAAGTGGTTAGGCAGTGTGAGTTTGTAACTTATTTAAGTAATAGCTGTATTATTTTACATCTCTCCATTAATATTTAAACATTGTGCAGTCCCGCTGGAATGGGAATAGATCAGAGTTTTACTTTCACTTTCATTTTACTATGTGTATTTTCTAGATTCTGCCTCTCCAGCTTCTAGGTGAGACTAGAGGCACAACTAAAGGTGGCCATACACTCTAATGATAATAGGTAAATCGTGTCGGTGAACAACGGGATTTACTCATTATCGTCAGTGTGTAGGGACTCTTCCTGATCGTAGTGCTGACGAACGACCGTAGTTGGCATTACGGTACAAGGGAAAATTTCTGTCAGTCAGTATCATCTCCCGAAAGGTTATGATCCGATCATACTGTGTATATGATCAAAAGCAAATATGTAGGATCTACATATTATAGGTACTGGGTGCGTAGTGATAATTGCTGCTGAGAAAGCAATGTGCAAATAATATGTAGTAGAAGATTCACCGCACACCAGATTTAAACAATATTTCTTTTATTGTATCAACTTTTCAGAGCCAACAGGGCCCCTT
Organism: Hymenochirus boettgeri; assembly: GCA_019447015.1. Taxonomy (NCBI): domain Eukaryota; kingdom Metazoa; phylum Chordata; class Amphibia; order Anura; family Pipidae; genus Hymenochirus; species Hymenochirus boettgeri. The sequence continues at coordinate 191,539,866 of CM033474.1, read as the reverse complement.
TCTCAAGACAAAAGCCTGTTTTGTCTTGAGAAAGGGGCCCGGTTGGCTCCGAAACGTCGATGCAATAAAATAAATATTGTGCGGTGAATCCTCTACTGCTGTGTATATGATGTGATCTGTCGGCACACATGCTGTGGAAATATCATGTGTATGGCCACCTTAAGGGCTAGATCCCACTTGTACGCAAGGCATGTAGGATTTTTGCAATACACTGCTGTGTGTTATTTACATAATGCGCTCCAACACAAACCGTGCACACATGCATTTCAATAATGGATCAGAGAGGAGGGCACATTGTAGGACCACTCCAATTGCATTGCTTTAACAATGCAAATTGGAAACGTGATTTGGTTAGCGTTTGCAATCCGCTTTCTGATCCGCTATTGTCCAACCTGCTCCCCCAATTCCATAAGAAACTTCAAAGATAAGGTTGTTTAAATACTTACAGGGATACTATACATTCTGTCACTCCCTACGTTACTTGAAGTAGTAGGGGAAAAAAATTAAAAACAGGTTTCAAGTCATACATTGTATAAGATTACATTTTAGTTCTAGATATTTTAATTTTTTGTCAGAAATAAAATAAATCTGCGCCCATGTGGCTGAATTCTGATGTAAATAGGCAAATGGAAAGGAAGAAAAAGGCATTTAAAACCTTTAAGGCCGAAGGAACGGAAAGGGCCTTTAGGGATTATAAAAACTGTAACAAGGAGTGTAAGAAAGCAATCAAACTAGCTAAAACTAATAATGAAGTTAGGATAGCTGAACAAAGCATCACTAAGCCTAAACATTTTTTTAAGTATATTAATAGTAAGAAGATGAGGACTGAGAATGTGGCACCATTAATTAATGGGGATAAGTTAGTTACGGAGGATGGCGATAAAGCAAATGTCTTGAATAATTTTTTTCCCACTATATACACTATAGAAGATCCAAGTACAGATATCATAGAGTATAGTAGCAATAATGGTATAAAAGATTCAAGTGCACTTTGGTTAACCGAGGATATGGTACAGAAAGAACTAAAGAAGGTTAATATTAATAAATCTCCTGGACCGGATAAAATACATCCTCGGGAACTTAAGGAGCTGAGTTCAGTTTTATCTAGGCCATTGTTTCTTATTTTTGCTGATTCCCTCATGTCCGGTGGTGTGCCTCTGGATTGGAAAAAGGCTGATGTTATTCCAATATTCAAAAAGGGTAGTCGTTCACAGCCGGGTAATTACAGGCCTGTAAGTTTAACTTCAGTGGTGGGGAAGATCCTGGAAAGTTTAATAAGGGAGCATGTTCTAGAGTATGTTTCAAGGACTGACATTATAAGTAGTAACCAGCATGGATTTAGGAGGAATAGATCTTGTCAAACTAACTTGCTTGGCTTTTATGAGGAAGTAAGTAGAAATTTAGACTCTGGAATAGCAGTAGATGTAGTAGATTTTGCAAAGGCTTTTGATACAGTCCCCCATAGGCAACTAATGTATAAGCCAAGGTCTGTTGGTCTGGGGAGTCACATTTGTACATGGATAGAAAATTGGTTAATGAATAGGATGCAGATAGTAGTTGTTAATGGGGCTTCATCATTATGGACTAAAGTGCTAAGTGGGGTGCCACAGGGTTCTGTGCTGGGGCCGCTTCTATTTAATCTATTTATTAATGATTTGGAAGTGGGTATTGTCAGCAAGGTTTCTGTGTTTGCTGCCGACACAAAACTTTGTCGACCATTAAAAACTTCAGAGGATGTGCAATCATTGCAAGGGGATCTAGATAGATTGTCACATTGGGCTGCTAAGTGGCAGATGAAATTCAATGTTGATAAATGTAAGGTGATGCATTTTGGACTTAAAAATCCTTGTGCTACTTATACTATAAATGGCTCTGTGTTAAGTGAATCCCTGTTGGAAAGGGGCAACACCCAGAGCCAGCATGGTATTGTCTTGTATAAAGAGAGGTATGGATTCAAGGGAGGAAAATGTAATTCTCCATCTTTACAAAGCATTGGTAAGGCCTCATTTGGAATATGCAGTGCAATTTTGGAATCCTGTGTACAAAAAGGACATCTTTGAAATGGAAAGGGTTCAGAGGAGGGCAACTAAATTAATAAGGGGATTGGGGGAGCTTGAATATGAAGAGAGACTGGAAAAGTTACAATTATGTACGCTGGAGAAAAGGCGCTTGCGTGGGGATATGATTACTGTGTATAAATACATTATCGGGCCATACAATAAACTTTCTGGGGCTTTGTTCACCAATAGAACATGTCAAAGGACATGTGGACATCCCTTAAGACTTGAAGAAAAAAGGATTAGGCTTCAAGCTCGGAAAGGGTTTTTCACTGTGAGAACGGTAAAGCTATGGAACCGTCTTCCAGTGGACGTTGTTATGGCAGGTTCATTGGTCATTTTCAAAAAAAAGCTGGATGAGTTTCTGCAAACAAGGAATGTTACAAGTTACTGGTGTTGATACATAAAGTAGAGTTGATCCAGGGAAATTTCCGATTGCCACTTGGAGTCAGGAAGGAATTTTTTCCCCTTCATAAATTTGGTGGGTTTTTTTTGCCTTCCTCTGGATCAACAGTTAGGCAGGAAATGAGGATATTGCTAGATGGGTTGAACTGGATGGACGTATATCTTTATTCAACCTCAAATACTATACTAATGTAGTGATACATACAATTATAATATGGTTTGTCTCTTTGTGTTTTTTAAAATTAATAATTGTAAAAGTAGGTGTTTAACAATACGGTAAATCTGTAGTCACACTAAAAGTATAATGTACCATTCTACATTCTAGAGAACAGAAGCTGACCTTGCTTTGATGATTAATCTGCACTGCACCTTGGTGTATTATTCAATATATGAATTATAGTGTAACATTCATTAAGTATAAATGGAAAATTCAATGTCTTCATTTTACTGCTAACAACAGATGGTGGATTCAAGACACATAGGAAATGATCCCAGGTTAGTCTTATCTCTCAGAAGTTAATATGTGTTCTTCATAAAGTACCTGCCATTCACACAGGAAAAAGGAACTGCTATTTCTGTCTGGTATAAAAGGTGTATATCTAGTTAAAGAAACAAGATGTTGCCAGTTCTGGTTTCTCAGTGTCTCTTTAAAATACATTATATTTGTGTAGGTAGGTAAATAATATTTAGCCAAAACATTAAGGGAAAAGTAACATTAAGAATGTTTTATTAATTATGATCAAGTCCCCAATTTCACCCCTATAGTAAAAAAACAAACAAAAAAAACTCTTCCCCCAACCCTAAGTAAAAAATGATACTGTCCCACACACCCCATTGTAAAATGGGGTGTGTGGGACAATGCACACAGGCGCTGAACAGCTGTGTATGTGTTCCGTCGGGCGTATTTTTTAGCCAAAGTATTTTAATGTCTTCTAACAGGTTGAACTTCAATTTAAGTCCTGCTTACTATTAATGCATTTACAGATTCTATATTAAAGGTCATGTCCACCCCCAAAACTAACTTTCTATATTTATTTGGCCCAAATAAGTGCTCCAAAACAAACTTTACAGCATGTAAATCGGTCCAGTGGTACAAAAGTTACAGACCTTTGTAGCTGGCTTAATCCTGCAGCATGGACCAATACAGCGATGAACAGAGACAGGTTACGTTACCTTGCCTCTGTTCTTTTCATGTTCTTGAGCATGTCTGTTAACATCCAGCAGTGAGAACAGAGGAAGTTGCATCAGTAATGATCTGACCCCCTGGATCCCGCCCTCTTTTCCCAATTAACCAATCGCAGCTGTAAAGTTATGTATATGGAAGAAATCCAGGATTAACATGTTGCCAGCTTCGAGAGAGAGAGAGACACACACACGCACATGCACACGTACACGCAGACACACCTCCGTGAATGCTGGGTTCCGATTGGCGTCCTGCAAGGAAGAATCTTTTTTTTTTTTTTTCTCTAAGCTGCAGCGCGGGGTCAGCTAAAGAGGAAGTGGAGCGGAAGTGCATCCTGATATATATATCATTAAATATCGGGCAAAGCAAATGATTTTTAGAAAAATGAACATGGCGTTTGAGGTTGGTGCTATTATATAAAAAACATATAAAAAGTTTATTTTTTGGGTGGACATACCCTTTAAATACATTTTCAATTCATATTGTTTGGTTTTAATTTCTAGAAATTGCTATGTGCAGATTTACAATGTTTTATATAACACACTCTCTTCAATAATGCAATCAATAAATAAAAAACACTTGCCCTAAGCCATATGCAGAGAATTTATTATAGATATTTCTTTGCCATTTGAGAAACATCCAGTTAAGGTGAGTTTTACAAGGTCAGAATGATCTTTCAAACAATTACATCAGATTTGAGTATTAAAAGTCTTTTAGCCTAACATTTCAAATTTATTTGAAAAAAAGACTTGGACCATAAACTAAACACACACTCTTAGGGCTATGTACCGAGAGGAGTTTGCCTTCTGCTAATCTTTAATGCCAGCTATCTCCTCGCGTTAGAGATTACGTCTTAAAGAGCCGTTATCAGCTCGGTACATTGGTTGCAGCAGTTGCGCAACACAGTTTTTACTTAACGTTGCAATTGCCGTTAGTTGTGTCTTAAAGTCACGTTAACGCTTGATACATTGGTTATGGTGACTTTAAAGGGCATGACCACCCCCAAAACTAAAATTTAACCCACTACTGGCCCCACTCTGTACTGTATAACCTTACACCCCAGCTCCAAATAGTTCTCCTGTAATGTCCCCCCAAAGTTAAAAAAACTGACCACCAGGAGCCTGGCCACCAGTGAAATTGTTCCCGCCTCTGAGCTGTCCTCTCAGAGGTTTTTGGTTTGCTCAGAGCAGCCCTTTACTCCCTCCCCCCCCCATCCCTCTCCCACAAGTTTTCCTTTCCCTCACCCTAGTGTGAAACCCCTTTCCCAAATATTAGGGATAGTTCCCCCAGCCCCAACCGCAATAAAATATTTATAAGAAAGTTCCCCCATTTTTACTTACCTTCCCTCTCTCCTCCAGTGTTCTGAACTGCCGGCAGCCGCGTCTGTGATAGGCTGCCTCTTAGCCAATCACAGACGCGGCTGCCAGTGCGGCCCCCTGCTTGCAGTTCTGTGCAGCTGCCAGTGCGGCCCCCTGCTTGCAGTTCTGTGCAAGCAGAAGGCCGGGCATTGCGGCGGAGGAGAGAGGGAAGGTAAGTAACAAATGGGGGACTTTTTTTACAAATATAATATAGCGGTTGGGGCTGGGGGAACTAGCCCTACAATATATACATTTTTTTTAAAAAGGGGTGGACATGCCCTTTAAGACACAAATAGCTGATTAAAGGCTCTCGGTACCTAGCCCTGTATATCAGGTACACGCATTAGCAAGTATGCACTCAATTCACATACACTGCATACCACAAAATGGTTTTAAATTTATAATATTGCTGGTCTCCTGTGGGTATGTATTATAAACCACAGCCCAAAATATTAACTTTCAGTTTAGGCACCACATACTAGCTTGTCCTCCTTGTTGTGCTGTATCCATTATATGAGTGTGAAATCGAACAATGATATCACACATTTATATTGAATTATGAAAGAATGAAGGTTGTTTTTGTGTCTTAAAATTTATTGACATAGGTGTCAGTTATTTAATCACTTACCCCTTAGCTTGCACTATTCACAATTTTCATCTGCATTTTCAGTACATAAGGAATCGATTCTGTAACTAAGAAAGCTTCCATGTTGTTGCCAGTACAACTCACAGCCCATGTAGCCATCAAAGAACCAGGCCCCCTGACCCCAGTATTCACTTTATCTATGCACAGTGTTTCTAGCTTCTGCTTCAAACATTCTAAATGTACCTATGTTTGATGTTGTATCTCTGGCAGGCTAACTACCTTGTTTAAAGGCGTCCCAAACAAAACTCGTGCCATAATAGTTAAGGTTGTAAGGTAAGGTTCCTCAACTAGCAATTTAACCTCTTTTTCCTCCACTATTAACTGTTGGTCCCGTTTTACTAAAGATTGGATGAAAAGGGTCTTTTTAAAAGATTCTTTTTTATATATACAGTATCTAAGAATTTTATGTGAGAAGCCAACAGGACTATTCCAAGAGCCCTTAAAATGTTAGGCATATAAAATTATCATCCAATATCACTTGAAAATGTTTTCTAATATAATATAATATAATAAAGGTTGGTAAATAAACATACTGTATTTTCAAGCAAGTATTTTTTTAGTAAAACCTTCCCCAAGGTCTTTCATGCCCAGTTGTTATGGGAAAATCATTTTAGAGTTTCTTTTACTAAAAATCTTTTTAGTTGTATTTAAAATCGTAGGGAAATTTTTTTTCGTATCCTTGTGTTGGCTGGGGACCAATTTGTAGATGACCCCAGTTTAGACAAGATTAGGGGCAGGGGCGGACTGGGCCGTTTGGCAGAGGGGCAAGACCCCCGCGATGGTCTGTGCAATAAAAACCGGTCCGGGACAGGCATTGTCAAGTTTGAATAAAGTTTCTTTTTTTTAAAAAAAGCAAGTTCAGTCAGGGAGACCGGGCAGAGCCTGGCCGGACGTCAGGGGCACGTGCGCCTACTATGTAATCCAGCATGAAGCGCCCCTGTATTACATTAGATGGCTGGGGGCTAAAAAAAAAAAAAAAAACAATTTGTGCGGCCGACGTCTTCTCTTTTTCCTACATGCGCGTTCCCCTGTATGTGCGTGCGTGAGCAGTGAATGCTTGCTGCTGCTAAAGTTTCTTTGAAACTGCCACTTCTGCCTTTTGTGACTCAGTAGGTGGCTTTACAGTCTATGGGGCATTTTAAGTATATAAGACTGCTGGGCATTTTATATATACAAATCTGCTGGTGCTGGCATGGGTTGGGCATTAGGGGCATTTTATAAGTACAAGTCTGCTGCTGGCATAGACTGGGGCATTGGGGGCTTTTATATATATATATATATAATATATATATTATATATTATATATATATACAATCAGTCTGCGGCTGGCATGGGCTGGGGCATTAAAAATATACAAGTCTGCTGCTGGTGGCATGGGTTCGACATTGGGGGCATTTTATATATACAAGTCTGCTGCTGGCATGGGCTGGGGCATTGGGGGCATTTTATATATACAAGTCTGCTGCTGGCATTGGCTGGGGCATTTTATATTGTATATACAAGTCTGTTGCTGGCATTGGCTGGGGCATTGGGGACAATTTATACAAGTCTGCTGCTGACATGGGCTGGGGCATTGGGGGCATTTTATATATACAGTACAAGTCTGCTGCTGGCATGGGCTGGGGCTTTTTGTAAAGACAAGACTGCCTCTGGGCATGGGTTGGGACATTTTAGATTTTCAAGTCTGTGTGCTTCTGGGTGTGAGTGGGGGGAATTTTATATTTACATGTGTTTGCTGCTGGGTATGGGGGCATTTTTTAATATTTACCAGTCTGTGCGCTGCTTGGCATGGGGGCATTTTCATATATACACCTCAGTGTGTGCTGCTGAGGCATTTCATATAGTCTGTGTGTGCTGGGGTAATGGGGGAAATCTATATTTACAAGTCTCTGTGCTGCTGGGCATGGGGGCATTTTATATATTTACCAGTTTTTGTGGGCTGGACATCTTATATTTAAAGGGCTATATGGGCAAATCTTATATTTAAAAGTCTGTGTTGGCATATTATATTTACCAGTCGAGTTGTGGGCACAGTCAGCCTTCCAGTCCAACAGCCAGTGTTAGTCAGTCCAGTACACCCACCTCTGCAAGCCGCACACACACTCTTTTGTCAGGCTTGCTTTGTGTGCTGCAGGAAAATACTGGGGAGGTTTTATTCATTATCCAGTATTGTCAGCCCTCCAGGTCACTAGCCAGTGTTAGTAAGCCCTCCCTTTCATTGGCAGTTTCAGTGCTCCATTTCATTACCCAGTATTGTCAGCCTTAAAAATCATTAGCTAGGGTTGTCAGCCCTCCCGTTCCTTACCTAGTATTGTCAGCTCTCCTGTTCATTAGCCAGTATTGTCAGCCCTCCAGTTCATTAGCCAGTGTTGTCAGCCCTCCAGTTCATTAGCCAGTATTGTCAGCCCTCCAGTTCATTAGCCAGTGTTATTATCCATTCAGTTCATTACCCAGTATTGTCACCCCTCCAGTTCATTAGCCAGTGTTGTTAGCCCTTAAGTTCATTACCCAGTATTGTCAGCCCTCCATTTCAGTTGCCAGTATTGTTAGCCCTTAAGTTCATTATCCAGTATTGTCAGCCCTCCAGATCATTAGCCAATATTGTCAGCCCTTAAGTTCATTACCCAGTATTGTCAGCCCTCCAGATCATTAGCCAATATTGTCAGCCCTTAAGTTCATTACCCAGTATTTTCAGCCCTCCAGATCATTAGCCAGTGTTAGTAAGGCCTCCAGTTTATTAGCCAGTGTAAGTTAGCCCTCCATTTCTTTAGCATTTTCAGTGCTCTAGTTCATAACCCAGTATTGTCAGCCCACCAGATCATTAGCTAGTGTTGTCAGCCCTCCAGTTCCTTGCCCAGTATGGTCAGCCCCGAAGATCATTAGCCAATGTTAGTAAGGCTTCCAGGTTATTACTCAGTATTGTCAGACCTCCTGTTCATTAGCCAGTATTGTCAGCCCTTTAGTTCATTAGCCAGTATAGTCAGCTCTCCAGTTCATTAGCCAGAATTGTCAGCCTTACAGATTATTAGCCTGTGTTGTCAGCCCTCCATTTTCTTAGCCAATATTGGTCAGCCCTCCAGTTCATTAGCAGTATAAGTCCTCCATTTCACTGGCCAGTATTGTCAGCCCTCAGGTTTATTAGCTAGTTTGTAAGCCCACCAGTTCATTAGCCAGTACTTGTCAGACCTTTTGTTTATAATAAAGTGTTGTCAGCCCTCCTGTTTATTAGCCAATGTTGTCAGCCTTCCAGATCATTAACCATTGTTGGTCAGCTCTCCAGTTCATTAGCCAGTGTTTTTCATCCTTCCTGTTTATTAGTCTGTTACTGTTATCCTAACCACATTGTTCACATTGTTTTACAGGCAACAATGTAAAATAGAAAGTGTTTTTTTTTTAAAATGGGCATAACTTTAACAAAGTAGGTGTGGCCTTGGTGATGTGGGCATGGTCAAAATGTGTGATTTACCGTGAAAAGTCCACTCTGCTGTATTTGCCACCCAGGCCAAAAGGTCATAATTGTATTACTTTTTACTTTACTAGAACTGTATTCACTTTATAATTACAGCAAGTAGCTTTCACTTACAGTATTTAATTTGCTTTTTTAATTTTATTTGTTTTGCTGTGACTTTTATTCTACCTTAACATGTAATGCGGTAAAATCATTAAAAGTATATGTCGTGCACTGGCTTTTATGATGATGGTATAAATACTGCATAAGTGCATCATGTCTAACTTAATCCTTTGTTGAATTTTATTTACCACATAAAATGGGACAAATTTTATTTTTGAATTGGCTTTATTTTTTCAGGCTTTTAGGAATGCAGCCATACTATATCAATCAATCAAACAGATATATGCAATATACATTTTATTAGTGAATACATTGCCACCATTCATCTGGGCCTGAAGTTTCAAGGACTTTGACCTCTGTAAAATAAAGAATAATAGTTAACATATATCCTTTGAGAATCAATCCTCTAGCAGTAATACTAGCAATTGCAATATTCTAGACAGCACCAGATAAAATATTGTTTTAGGTGTTTGTTTGTTTTTTTGTTATCCTGTCCAAAAAATAAAAATATATGAAATATATACAGAAATATACTGCATATATAAACAAAGAACAATGACCAGAATTTTTAAAATGACCTATGCCTAGAAATAAAAAAAACAGTTCCAAGTCTAATAGTTATAGTTTAAACTGTTGGATATTCTTAACTTAATAATGTCAGATATACACATACTATAATTTACGAAAGAGATCAACAGTAATGATTTATTTATATACTGAAATCATTTTGATAAAATGTTCACAAGACATATTGCAATCACATGAGAAAAAAGTGATTTGAACCATAAAGCAATATATTAAATCAAATTGCTCCATACCTGTAACCCTGTTTGTTTCCATTGCGTTCCATGGGATTTCATTGCCATTCTACTGCTATGACGTATTCTATTTGTGCCTAGTTTATTATTCATTGACATGAAATACTTTCTATCCTGACTTCAGTATGAAATGCCTTCAGTTGTCAAATCACACACACAAAAAAGTTGATTATAAAGGAGCTTGAAAATACACAAATACACAATTTGCAAGTTAAATCATAAAAATGAAATTTGAATGCATGAAGTAGCTACAAGCAGAAGAATGAATAACAATTTTGAGCATAGGATTTGTCTTTAGTATTAATATAAGCAATATAAAATAAAAAGCTGTATAAAAGCTTAGATCAGAAAACTATACATACTATTCATCAAGCCACATATTTTGACTAATGAGGTGACAAGAAGTAGGACTCTTTCATTATTTTGTGAATGGAAATGTAAGTTTTGTGAATTTATAAAAAAATAGTATACAGCATATCCCAATATCCAACGCTAGCTTCACCTTCAGATAAGCCCTTTTTTTTGTCATGATGCCTCATCAGACACAGTGACCCCCAAGACTTGACAGAGTATTTAATCTGAGGCCTAAAATACTTTAAAAGTAACAAAATCCACATAATTGAAACAGGGAACACAGAACACAGTTTACAAGTACGTGTAAACTGGAAACAAAGCAAATATTATAATGGGCTACAAGGGACTGCCAAAGAATTAATTAAAAAAGTAGCCTAACCAATGAAACAAAGCAGAAACACTAACATGATTTGCAATCAAAATACAACTAACTGAGAAGCAAAAAAAATTATCTCTGCAGGTGCATGTGTGGAGAGCATAAGAAAACTATGTCCAGATAGGAGTGGAATGAGAAGTATTTGAGCTACTGGTCAAAATACCCGAAAACACCTTTCTCATCTATAGTACAGCATCAGTTTTTTCCCCTTTGGATCAGACATCCTTCAGCTGCTTAACCAAAGCATAACTTGCTCTTTGTTGACCAAACAGCAGAAAAAAGCTAATTGATCAATAGCACGCACCAAAGGAAATCTTTACGCTAAATCACGTTTTTACCTGAAACTGCTGGTTAAAACAATGCATCAATTGTCTTTCAAGGTGCTCTTCACAGAAAACAGCATTACTAATAAACAAAACACTTCTACTAAAGTGAACGGCCCAAACACATGTTCCCACTCCATAGTGCAAAGGGATACAAAAAAAGCTGATTGGAGCGCTGTTGACTCTCTGAATTACGCACACTCAGGGAGATGCAATATCTTGCGCTAGTTGGAAAATAAGCGTTAAGCTTACGCCAAGTGTTTTGCACTGCTTGTGCCATGTCATATCGCAAATGATATAATAATAGTTTGCAACTTACTTATCGCATTTAGGCGATGTATCAAAGTTCGCAAAGTGTTTAATCGTGGGGACAAGTAAAGGTAAGATGTGATAGCAAAATGTATTGCATCTCTCTGACTGAGTCATAAAACCAGTGAGGAGCAGACACCAAGGGGTTTGTCAACTGACTTTGACTTGGAATAGAGATAAACTTTGTAATACTTTTATGGATTGGGGACACCCTGATGATGGCCAAAATAAATATGGCCAAAACACATGTTCTTTTGTATGAATTATATATAAAAGTAATGAAAATATAATCAATGCACATTCCTGGGCCCCATAAAATAGAATTTTATCATATTATTTGCACACTGGCATACTTTATAAACAAAGGGGTTTTAGTATACATTACTGTGATTACATGAATAAAAAGCCTTCCAACCACGTGAAGGTAACCCCAGTCTGGAAGGTCCTAACTTCTAACCTTTTTTACTTTAACTATGATTAGCAAACTTTTTCATTTTTCATACTTGTGCAATGGATCAATGTAGCAGGCTTTCTCACTGCTCCCAGCCTATTGGCTTTTTTAAAATGAGGGAAGAGTCTATCCATCCAATTCTTTATATTAAAGGGGGTGCTTCCTCATAAATATATATATATATATTTATCCCATATATATTATTTCACGGGGAATACATTGGATTTTTTGGAGGTACTATGTTGGTGGGGGTGGGTAAAAGTAATATAAGTAGGGACAGTGTTTGTGTGTTATTTAAGCACTAAACAAATAGTTTTTTTAATATTAACAAATATGTCGTAATGACATTAAAGTATATAGAAATGTAAATAAGGCAAAATATATAAATAAATAAAAGTACTTAGTAGTCCCCACTACTGTTTTGTAATGGTATCTTTACAAAACAGGAAGTTTTACAGGGAGGCAATGGAAGCTTACAAAGGAACATATTTCTCACTTCCCTTTTAGTGTTGTATCCAATGGTGTGCTTAATATTAGATTGACAGCAGTGTTAGTGAATCAAAACATTTGTGTTAGTAGGAAGTGTTAGTAGGAAGTTGCAAGACTTATATGTCACTTCCTTTGTAAAACATGTGACAGTCTCTCACCCCACCCCTCCCCTCTCAATAGACAAAAAGGAGAGCTGCTGTTTGCTGTACAGGGAGGGATATCTATAGATCAGGGATAGGCAACCAGTAGATCCCCAGATGTTTGGAAACTACAACTCCCACAATTCCCTAACTACAGAGAGGAATGTAGAGGAATGCTGGGAGTTGTAGTCTGATTTCCCTAATTACAAAGTGCTTGCAGAGGAATGGTGGGAGTTGTAGTTTTCAAACATCTGGAGATCTACTGTTTGCTTATCCCTGCTATATATGATAGGGGGACTGAAAGGAAAACATTTTCATGCCCATTCCTCTGAGACAATGAAGTGAGTTTGTTTTAATGGTTTATTACATTATTTAAGAAATAGTCCCCATAGAAGCCACTTTGTCCTAAACTGATAAAATGTAATAAGATTGAAACATGACAGGATAGTCTGGGTTCATTATAGGACCTCAGATTTACCAATAGTGATCCCTCTTTAACACATTTACCAATAGTGATCCCTCTCTAACACATTTACCAATAGTGATCCCTCTCTAACAGAATCCCTGGTGACAGCTGTGAGGTCATGGAGAGGGTGAGTATTGAAAGACAGACTGATAACTTTAAAGGGCATGTCCACCCCCAAAACTATATTCCCCCCCAGTAATGGCCCCATCATGTAGTAATAAAATCCTTACCTCACATCCCAGCTCCATATGGTTCTACTGTAGTCCCCCCCCAAAGTCCCAAAAACTGCCCACCCTCCTGTCTCGCCTCCGGGAGAAGTTTGGCATGCGTACTGCAGCCCTTCTCCCCCTCTTTGGTAAACATACCAAAAATATGAGCAGGAAGATAAGTTTAATTTGCAGCAACTTGAGTTCCCTGTTCCAAAGAAGTAAAGATATACTAAGTAGGACAATATCTATAAATATATTTCTTATTAAAAAAAAAAAAATTTTTTTTCAGTGTACCTCTCTCTACCATATCTGTGTGCAACTAAGGTGCAGGATGGACCCATACAAAAACAGGAAAACAGACGAGATGAAACCCATTACTCAGAAAGCAAGTATCCACGCTTAGCTAAACTTTGTAAAAGGTATATGTAGTGTATACAACCATGTGGAAAAGGTATTATGGTCTGATGAGGCAAGGTTTAACTATTTGTGTACAATTTCAAATGTTTGTAACTATTATAAAACAGTCATCATCAAAATGTCCCAAAACCTCAGAGAGAAACTACTACTAAAAGATTTTAAAAAACTTTACCTATATGCTTAAAGGGTATCTCCACCCTAGAAACTAGCATTTTCTGTAACGGAGGTACCCTAGCCCAACCTCAACCACCATGATAGATTTGTAAAAGAAGACCCAGAAACAGACTTACCAGAGATTATTCCCTCTGTGCTCTGCTCCCAGCTCCCTGTTTGTCGGAAGTTTCAAACGGGCTGGAGCGGCGCCATGTCTGTGATTGGCTCAGAGTCAGACAATCTAAAACGTAGCTGCCTGCAATGAAGAGAGCCGAGGGAACATAATCGGGTAAGTCTTATCTGGGCTTGTTTTACAAATCTACCAGCTTTGGGGGTGTGGCTAGGTACCCTACAATAGGGAAATAAATGTAATGTAGAGAAAGCATCATCATTACAATGATATGGAGGGAGGGGGAGGGTTCCCCTGCGCATACCAGGTCCTCAGGGAGGAAAAGGAAGAGGCAGGGACCGATGACACACACACAGACAGCTCCTACTCTTCACTTTTCCTAAATTTGAACAAGCACAACAGAGAACCGTTTTGAGCAAGACGTAAGGTTTTGGGGGTGGACATACCCTTTAATCAAAACATACATCTAAATCAACAAAACAATGGCTTCAACAAAGGATGTTCTGGTATGGCCCAACCAGAACCAGACCTTAAATGATTTACAATCTGTTACCTGAAGACAGCTGTAAAAGAACAAGTGGCAAATACTGACATCTAGATATACCAAACTGTAAAACTTAAAGGGCATGTCCACCCTTTAAACAAAAAGTTTTAACTTGTCAGTTATCTGCCCACAACCCCAACTGCTATTTTCCCAGTTTATTTTATTTATGCTTAAACATTGCAGAGGAGGCAGTATTTGGAACAACCTATCATTGATTTACTGCATGGAGGGAGGGGCCAGCTTACCCTGCCAGAATGGAGACAATAATAACCTTAAATACCTGGTTAGTAAGGTAGGTAAAAAATGCAAAATATGCCATTAGGCCTGGTTGTAAGTAATTGACCAGTTTTTTGTTTTAAGGGTAAACATGCCCTTTAAAATGTGCTTTCAACAAGTATTAGTTTAGGAGGTGTGCACATTAATGGTTTTAGAATGAGTTATTCTTTATTTTCAATAAACTCTTTCTGATTTGTTTCTGACTTCTTGCATATATGGCCACATTGGATAAAGATGTAAATAAGATATAAAGATGTAAGATGTAAAGAGCAGTGCCACAGGTTTTATCTTGTTTTTATTGAGTTGTTTTTTTAACAGAAACCTGCCATTCTGCAATGCTGTGTAAACTTTTATTCCACTGTCTGTCACCTTGTTGTTAAAGGATAATTAAGTTTAATTGGTAGCAGCAGAGCTTTAAAAAATCTTTTGCACCCCCCCTTTTTTTCTAGGCCCCTCCCGAGCCTACCTTTCCTGATGTAAAGTTGCTGACATCTTGCATCTGCATTGTGTACTGTTAGCTCCGCCCCTCCAGACTTCCTGGATCTCCTTTTTTGTTCTTAAAAAGCACTGTCCATTTTGTTGGTCCACGTGTGCGCATGATGCAGCGGTGCAAGTGACACGTCGTCAGTTGTGTGCACACGTGTGACATTGTGACGACATTGTGCTAACCAGGCAAAGTAATAAACTGTTAAAGAGCATGTCCACACCAGAGCACAATCTAGAGCCACAGCATATTGTCTTATATAAGGAGTGTATGGATTCAAGGGAGGAAAATATTATTCTCCCTCTTTAGCACTCGAAAGGCCTCCTTTAGAATATGCAGTGTAGTTTTGGAATCCTGTATTCAAAAAGGACATCTTGGAAATGGAAAGGGTTCAGAAAGGGCAATTACTTAAAGGGTCACTATACTCACTGAAAACACTTTACATTATCTAAAACTACAATTTGAGACAAGTAAAATGGTGGTACTTACATATTTATCTGTGCTTGCTTTGCCATTAAATTATTAATGTTTAATGAGTTCTCCTAAGTTCCCCCACCCTCCCTTACTCACTACCTTCTTATAGTGTCTGCGACACTTATAAGCTCTGCACAGCCTCGTCATGGACACTGCTCCTTGCTGCACATCCCCCCTCCCTCCCCCCTTTTTTCTTTCTCTCTGCGCGATTCTCTTAAATGTTGCAGAAAATGTGCTGGAAGGCAGGCAAGAGGTCAGGCATTGGTCACATATTAACATTTCTGCTTCTGGAGTGAAAATTTGTGCAGAGGATGCACAGGTGAAACAGCAGTCATCATTGGTTGTGATGCCAGCAAGGAGTGAGTGACCAGCTTACTCTGTCAGAATTGGGACAATAATTATCTTTAAATATCATGTTAGTATGCAGATAATAAAGTGCAAAATACACCTGTTGGGGTTGGGGGCAGGTAACTGCAATTAACTGTTTTTTGTTTTAAGGTGAATATGCCCTTTAATGTTTCTGACTACATATGTGAACATCACAGGACAATTACAATAAAATGTATGTCTATGAGTATTTTCATACAGGCTATCGGACTAGCAGAAAACGGGACAATTTTTGCATGCGACCTATGTACAGTAAAACTGTCTCTGCCTGATATTTAATGTTTTAGAACATGTTTAACAGACACTCAAATCAGAGGTGTGTAAAGTAAAGCACTTTAGAGTGAAATAATGTTACAGTAGAAATCAATACAAAGGTGTCCATCACGACAGTTTTTGTTATTTTTATTGTAGTAAACTATGAAACAGTCACGTTCAGTTAACAGTATATTCTCCCTAGTTTGCCTAGAGACACAAGTGATTTTCCTTGCTGTTTTTTTATAGCTTACTGCAAATTTAATCTTAACCAATAAACCACTACCCAGAACATTATTCTTACTATAGTGACTTCTGTGTCGAGACCCCATCAGGGATCAGAGTGACTGTCATAACTATCATACATCATTTCCAGCGAGCAATAGCCTAGTATACAAGAACAAGGATACCCAGATTAATAAACATGTGTATGTGAAAACTACTGCGACCATGCGTGATTGGCCAACCTTCGCCAAAAAGTTTGGAGAACAAAAGTTTGGAGAACTTTCAGTAGCCCGGCACTTCAGGGAAGCAGGATATTCTGCTACTCTCAGATGGTTGGCCATAAATTGCAAACCTGAGGGAGAGGGTAAAAACAGGAACAAGCTATTACACAGCGGAGGCTCGATGGATAAAAGGTTTGAGACACTTTCCCCAAAGGGGTCAAATGACAGCTAGTTTTGTCATGCTTCCTCCTGGCGAGGGATTCATTCCTTTTGTATAGTTATTTATACTCACGGTTTTGGCACCTCTTAAATGATAACAGTCCCCCTTTCCTATATATCGACCTTTTCTATGTGTAATAATGCTATATACGGTACCCCCCACCTAGTTAGTTGCTCCTAAAAACTCATTGCAATCTCCATAAAATATATTAATTATTATATAAGGGATAAGGGATATATATCCCTTATCCCTTATATTATGTAAAATAATTTAACGGTTTCACAAGTGCCTCTTCTGGTACTCCGTCGCGCGCCGCAAAACGGGCATTAACGTTGCGCCAACCAATCGACCCACTAATGCTTCCCTAATCCAATAGTCTAATAGCTATGGATGTAAGGGAAGGGCAGATGAATCACTTGCATGTTCAAACCCTTGGGTAGGAAGCGCTAAAGCATGACCGTGGGCTTTTAATGTCTGTAAGTCAGGAAAATTTCTTTATTCCGATGTTGAAAACTAAGTTTTCCAGAATTCTGTGCAGTTAGGGAATGCTGGGAGTTGTAGTTTTAAACATGTAAAAAGTCATTAAGAAGACACTAACTGCAAACAGAATGCGGGATTTGTAGTTTTCAAACATGTGAACGGTCACAAGCTTAGGCTGTATTATATCTAGACAGATGCCTCAGCTACAGGATTTAAGAAATAACTTACTGCAAACAGAGATGCTGGGAATTGTGGTTTTCAAACACGTAAAAGGTCACAAGTTAAACACGCCTGCTCTATACCATTAGGCTGTATTATATCTAAACCATGCCTTTGCCACAGGCAATAAAAAGATACTTTGCATGTCCCCACCCATTTCTTTAAGTGAGAAATATGTGTTTATATGTTAGATTATTAAGGCAATGCTATTATAATAACATTATTCTATGAGGTACCTTCTGTTATAAGAAGGCTCTATTTCATTTATACTCTGTGTATAGCTTTTATCTCCTCTATCCACACCTCTCCCTAACATGTATATTCAATCAGTATTCTGTGCTCCCAAGTCCTAACCCCATAGGTTAGTTAAATCTGGAACTTTTTGTGGTAAATACTAATAAATATGAATCTTGCATGTTAATCAGGATACTGTTAGGATTTAAGGTGGCTATACATATATCTGATTTTACTTATCCAACCAAGTGCTTATGCAATATTAGTTTGATCTTGCCAGAACCACCTTTCCTATTCTTCTATGCCACCAACGGCGGTTCTGGCAGGATTGGTCTAATGTCACCAGAGCGCTCGGCCGGGAAAGTAAATTGGATATATGTATGGCTGCTTTTAATTGCACAAAGGTGCTGTTTAAATTGCCTGTGTCAGTTCTCAGACCTGCAGTTTATTCCACATAGACCCTCTTATCTAGCTGGTAGGTGTATAGGTAAGGGAGGATATAATGTGTGCTTGTTCATTTTAAATTATTTATTATTTTTTTTTTTATTGCCCCCTGATGTTTCCTGATGGTTCCTGTGAGCACTGCAACTACACATAATTTCCACTGTGCACCAACGGGCACACTTTTGCTAGTACTTGCACGGATTGGATGAACAAGGTATTTAATCTTTTGTAGCACTGTAGTCAGATGTTCTGAACGGCCCCGTTGTTGGGGCGGAAACATGTCATAAACCCAGCATTGTTTCAAAGTCCTGTGAGTGCCTCCGTTTTCCTACTTGTTATTTATATATATATATATATATATATATATATATACTAACAAAAGTGTGCCCGTTGGTGCACAGTGTGAAATATGTGGTGTATGTTTAGCTATATGTGGATACAGATAATAAAAAATCTTTATACACACTACTATAAAATTTAGGGATTTGTACAAAAAAATAAAATAAAGGCAAGATGTTAAAAATAAAGAAATCCTATGAAATCTTGGTTCTATTAGTCTCACATCCCTCATTAATATTTTTGATCTATTTATTGTAACATTGTATGGTGTTATAGTTTAGTAGAAACACCACAGTGAAATACAAATGTTGTGCAGAGCTTAAATCAATATTCCCCCTTAAATTTCCAACCAATAATAGATCAATAGGAGATCCTTGGATCATTCTATAATTAAAGGGCATGTCCACCCTTATTATAAACTTTTGACCTATAATAGAATGCCTTCCCCCACCCTAACCGCTATAAAATAATTTAAGAAAGTGCCCAGATCTTTATTTACCTTCCTCTCTCCCTCCGACGCCCGGCCCGGACCGGCAGCCGCGTCCGTATTGGCTGAGAGGCAGCCAATCACGGACGCGGCTGCCGGCTTCTCAGAATGCCGGGGCAGAGAGGAAGTAAGTAGAATTCGGGGGTCTTTCTTAAAATTATTTTTAAACAGTTGGGGCTGGGGGAAGAAATACATTAAATGGACAAGGGTTTTTATGGTAGGGGGAGGATCGCAGGGAGGGAGGGCGGGGATATATATATATATATATATATATATATATATATATATAAATAACAAGTAGGAAAACGGAGGCACTCACAGGACTTTGCAAACAATGCTGGTGTTTATGACATGTTTCCGCCCCAACAACGGGGCCGTCTTCAGAACATCTGACTACAGTGCTACAAAAGATTAAATACCTTGTTCATCCAATCCGTGCAAGTACTAGCAAAAGTGTGCCCGTTGGTGCACAGTGGAAATTATGTGTAGTTGCAGTGCTCACAGGAACCATCAGGAAACATCCAGGGGGGCAATAATAAAAAAAAATAATAAATAATTTAAAATGAACAAGCACACACTTATATCCTCCCTTACCTATACTACCTACCAGCTAGAATATAGAGGGTCTATGTGGAATAAACCTGCAGGTCTGAGAACTGACACAGGCAATTTAAACAGCACCTTTGTGCAATTAAAAGCAGCCCATACATATATCCAATTTTACTTTCCCGGCCGAGCGCTCTGGTGACATTAGACCAATCCTGCCAGAACCGCCTGTTGGTGGCATAGAAGAATAGGAAAGGTGGTTCTGGCAAGATCAAACTAATATTGCATAAGCACTTGGTTGGATAAGTAAAATCAGATATATGTATAGCCACCTTAAATCCTATACAGTATCCTGATTAACATGCAAGATTCATATTTATTAGTATTTACCACAAAAAGTTCCAGATTTAACTAACCTATGGGGTTAGGACTTGGGAGCACAGAATACTGATTGAATATACATGTTAGGGAGAGGTGTGGATAGAGGAGATAAAAGCTATACACAGAGTATAAAATGAAATAGAGCCTTCTTATAACAGAAGGTACCTCATAGAATAATGTTATTATAATAGCATTGCCTTAATAATCTAACATATAAACACATATTTCTCACTAAAGAAATGGGTGGGGACATGCAAAGTTCTTATTTATTGCCTGTGGCAAAGGCATGTGTCTAGATATAATACAGCCTAATGGTATAGAGCAGGCGTGTTTAACTTGTGACCTTTTACGTTTGTTGAAAACCACAATTCCCAGCATTCTCTGTTGCAGTAAGTTTATTTCTTAATATCCTGTAGCTGAGGCATCTGTCTAGATATAAACAGCCTAAGCTTGTCCCGTTCACATGTTTGAAAACTACAAATCCCGCATTCTGTTGTCAGTTTGTCTCTTAATGTACTTTTTCATGTTAAAACTACAACTCCCAGCATTCCCTAACTGCACAGAATTCTGGAAAACTTAGTTTTCATACATCCTGGAAAAAGATTTTCCTGACTTACAGACATTAAAAGCCCACGGTCATGCTTAGCGCTTCCTACCCAAGGGTTTGAACATGCAAGTGATTCATCTGCCCTTCCCTTACATCCATAGCTATTAGACTATTGGATTGAGGAAGCATTATGTGGGTCGATTGGTTGCGCACGTTATAGCCCGTTTTGCGGCGGCAGCGCGAGTACCAGAAGAGGCACTTGTGCAACCGTTAAATTTATTTACATAATATAAGGGATAAGGGATATATATCCCTTATCCCTTATATTATATAATTAAATTTATATTTTTACGGAGATTGCAATGAGTTTTTAGGAGCAACTAACTAGGTGGGGGTACCGTATATAGCATTATTACACATAGAAAAGGTCGATATATAGGAAAGGGGGACTGTTATCATTTAAGAGGTGCCAAAACCGTGAGTATAAATAACTATACAAAAGGAATGAATCCCCTCGCCAGGAGGAAGCATGACAAAACTAGCTGTTCATTTGACCCCTTTGGGGAAAGTGTCTCAAACCTTTTTATCCATCGAGCCTCTCGCTGTAGTAATAGCTTGTTCCTGTTTTTACCCTCTCCCTCAGGTTTGCAATTTATGGCCAACCATCTGAGAGTAGCCAGAATATCCTGCTTCCCTGAAGTGCCGGGCTACTGAAAGTTCTCCAAACTTTTGTTCTCCAAACTTTTTGGCCGAAGGTTGGCCAATCCACGCATGGTCGCAGTAGTTTTCACATACACATGTTTATTAATCTGGGTATCCTTGTTCTTTGTATACTAGGCTATTGCTCGCTGGAAATGATGTATGATAGTTATGACAGTCACTCTGATCCCTGATGGTCTCTCTGACACTAGAAGTCACTATAGTAAGAATACTGTTCTGGGTAGTGGTTTATTGGTTCAAGATTAAATTTGCAGTAAGCTATAAAAAAACAGCAAGGAAAATCACTTGTGTCTCTAGGCAATAACTAGGGAGAATATACTGTCTAACTGAACGTGACTGTTTCATAGTTTACTACAATAAAAATAACAATAACTGTCGTGATGGACCACCTTTGTATTGATTCTACCTGTAACATTATTTCACTCTAAAGTGCTTTACTTTACACACCTCTGATTTGAGTGTCTGTTAAACATGTTCTAAAACATTAAATATCAGGCAGAGACAGTTTTACATGTACATAGGTCGCATGCAAAAATTGTCCCGTTTTCTGCTAGTCCGATAGCCTGTATGAAAATTACTCATAGACATACATTTTATTGTAATCTGTCCTGTGATGTTCACATATGTAGTCAGAACCATTAAAGGGCATATTCACCCTTAAAACAAAAAACTAGTTAATTGTCAGTTACCTGCCCCCAACCCCAACAGGTGTATTTTGCACTTTATTATCTGCATTACTAACATGATATTTAAAGATAATTATTGTCCCAATTCTGACAGAGTAAGCTGGTCACTCACTCCTTGCTGGCATCACAACCAATGATTGACTGCTGTTTCACCTGCTGCATCCTCTGCACAAATTTTCACTCCAGAAGCAGAAATGTTAATATGTGACCAATGCCTGACCTCTTTGCCTGCCTTCCAGCACATTTTCTGCAACATTTAAGAGAATCGGCAGAGAAAAGAAAAAAGGGGGGAGGGAGGGGGAGATGTGCAAGCAGAGCAGTGTCCATGACGAGGCTGTGCAGAGCTTATAAGTGTCGCAGACACTATAAGAAGGTAGTGAGTAAGGGAGGGTGGGGGAACTTAGGAGAACTCATTAAACATTAATAATTTAATGGCAAAGCAAGCACAGATAAATATGTAAGTACCACCATTTTACTTGTCTCAAATTGTAGTTTTAGATAATGTAAAGTTGTTTCAGTGAGTATAGTGACCCTTTAAGTAATTGCCCTTCTCTGAACCCTTTCCATTTCCAAGATGTCCTTTTTGAATACAGGATTCCAAAACTACACTGCATATTCTAAAGGAGGCCTTTCGAGTGCTAAAGAGGGAGAATAATATTTTCCTCCCTTGAATCCATACACCTCCTTATATAAGACAATATGCTGCTGGCTCTAGATTTGTGCTCTGGTGTGGACATGCTCTTTAACAGTTTTATTACTTTGCCTGGTTCAGCACAATGTCGTCACATGTGCACACGTCCGTGCACACACTGACGACGTGTCACTTGCACCGCTGCATCATGCGCACACGTGGACCAACAAAATGGACAGTGCTTTTTAAGAACAAAAAAGGAGATCCAGGAAGTCTTGGAGGGGCGGAGCTAAACAGTACACAATGCAGATGCAAGATGTCAGCAACTTTACATCAGGAAAGGTAGGCTCGGGAGGGGCCTAGAAAAAAAGGAGGGGGTGCAAAAGATTTTTTTAAAGCTGCTGCTACCAATTAAACTTAACTTATCCTTTAACAACAAGGTGACAGACAGTGGATAATAAAAGTTTACACAGCATTGCAGAATGGCAGGTTTCTGTTAAAAAAACAACTCAAAAAACAAGATAAAACCTGCTGGCACTTGCTCTTTACATCTTACATCTTTATATCTTATTCTTACATCTTTATTCCAAATGTGCCATATATGCAAGAAGTCAGAAACAAATCAGAAAGAGTTTATTGAAAAAAGAATAACTCATCTAAAACCATTAATGTGCACACCTCCTAAACTAATACTTGTTGAAAGCACATTTTAAAGGGCATGTTTACCCTTAAAACAAAAAACTGGTCAATTACTTACAACCAGGCCTAATGGCTATATTTTGCACTTTTTTACCTACCTTACTAACCAGGTATTTAAGGATTATTATTGTCTCCATTCTGGCAGGGTAAGCTGGCCCCTCCCTCCATGCAGTAAATCAATGATAGGTTGTTCCAAATACTGCCTCCTCTGCAAATGTTTAAGCATAAATAAAATAAACTGGGAAAAATAGCAGTTGGGGTTGTGGGCAGATAACTGACAAGTTAAAACTTTTTGTTTAAAGGGTGGACATGCCCTTTAAGTTTATTACAGTTTGGTATATCTAGATGTCAGTATTTGCCCACTTGTTCTTTTACAGCTGTCTTCAGGTAACAGATTGTAAATCATTTTAAGGTCTGGTCTCTGGTTGGGCCATACCAGAACATCCTTTGTTGAAGCCATTGTTTTGTTGATTTAGATGTATGTTTTGATTAAAGGGTATGTCCACCCCCAAAACCTTACGTCTCTGCTCAAAACGGTTCTCCTGTTGTGCTTGTTCAAATTTAGGAAAAGTGAAGAGTAGGAGCTGTCTGTGTGTGTCATCCGGTCCCTGCCTCTTCCTTTTCCTCCCTGAGGACCTGGTATGCGCAGGGGAACCCTCCCCCCTCCCTCCATATCATTGTAATGATGATGCTTTCTCTACCATTACATTTATTTCCCATATTGTAGGGTACCCTAGCCCACCCCCAAATGCTGTGTTAGATTTGTAAAACAAGCCCCAGATAAAGACTTACCCGATTATGTTCCCTCGGCTCTCTTCATTGCAGGCAGCTACGTTTTAGATTGTCTGACTCTGAGCCAATCACAGACATGGCAGCCGCTCCAGCCCGTTTGAAACTTCCGACAAACAGGGAGCTGGGAGCAGAGCACAGAGGGAATAATCTCTGGTAAGTCTGTTTCTGGGTCTTCTTTTACAAATCTATCATGGTGTTTGAGGGTTGGGCTAGG
The DNA here is from genome assembly GCA_019447015.1 of Hymenochirus boettgeri. Classification (NCBI taxonomy): domain Eukaryota; kingdom Metazoa; phylum Chordata; class Amphibia; order Anura; family Pipidae; genus Hymenochirus; species Hymenochirus boettgeri. The sequence goes on along the minus strand of CM033474.1, from coordinate 191,515,509 downwards.
GTACCCTCCGTTACAGAAAATGCTAGTTTCTAGGGTGGAGATACCCTTTAAGCATATAGGTAAAGTTTTTTAAAATCTTTTTAGTAGTAGTTTCTCTCTGAGGTTTTGGGACATTTTGATGATGTACTGTTTTATAATAGTTACAAACATTTTGAAATTGTACACAAATAGTTAAACCTTGGCCTCATCAGACCATAATACCTTTTCCACATGGTTGTATACACTACATATACCTTTTACAAAGTTTAGCTAAGCGTGGATACTTGCTTTCTGAGTAATGGGTTTCATCTCGTCTGTTTTCCTGTTTTTTGTATGGTTCCATCCTGCACCTTAGTTGCACACAGATATGGTAGAGAGAGGTACACTGAAAAAATTTTTTTTTTTTTTTAATAAGAAATATATTTATAGATATTGTCCTACTTAGTATTATCTTTACTTCTTTGGAACAGGGAACTCAATGTTGCTGACAATTAAACTTATCTTCCTGCTCATATTTTTGGTATGTTTACCAAAACAGCAACAATATCTTTATTTACCATAATATATATATTGTAAGAATGTCCAGTGCAGTGCAGCCTGGTGATTCTATTTAAATCAAAACATATACCTACATAGATAAAACAAGAAAATAAAATAATATTCAGCATCTTTTATTTACCATAAGCCATATTTACTACAATACTCGTCTCTGTGTCCCTGCACAGTTTGGCATAAATGACATGTTCAGTGATCTGTTTCTCCAGTAATTACATTTGGTATCTCACTCCTCATCTTTCAATGTGTTCTGCATATTTTATCACAAAAATGAATAACTCTAAACACAGTACATCCATATAAATACAATTGTAGTGACAGATTTTCTATAGTAGTGCCATATTAAATACCAAAACAGTCATTAAAAACTATTAGAGCTAACATATTTTTTAATTGTCTGAAGAAACTGATCTTTCATGATGTCATGGTTAATTTGTATATTAGGGTTTTTTTTTCATTCCACCCATATTAGAATTATATTACAAAATATGCTATGAAGATTTTCTGTATAAAGTAAAAAAAAAGTACTGCTAAGAAAAGACAAACATTAATCCATCCATAAAGTTCAATGCTTATATTCTGCTATAGATTCCTATGTATATGTGTAGATCCAAAAGAGAGAAGAAACAACAAAAGTCACATATGCTGTCTGTTTCCCAGTAAGACAGAAAAAAATATTTATAAGAATTAGATAAATACCCACATATAAACCCTATGTACAGTATGTATATCAATAGCATTTACTGTATATGATGATAGAATTATTGTACTTATATATAAAAAATCCTTTGTTTACATAAATTATTTCTTCCTTCCTTTGAAGGGATGCCCTATTGTCTTCTAAGAAGATATACTGGAAAATAGGAAAAGATTCTTCTTTTTATATCTATAACAGCAGGATGATGGGAAGTTATTGAAGACTGCACGTGATACAAGTATAATGCTGCATACTCCTATTTGGTATTAAGCATTGTCCTTACCCAACTTAAAATTTCTCGCCTGCTATTGGTTAGGTTCACGTTGTTTATCTACCCCACTTTCTTAATACTCAACATAACCAATAAGAAAATTAAATACATGCATGCAGGCTTAGCATCCAAAGTATGTCCACAATACTTAAAACAGCTTGGCATTGTCCCTTTAAATCTGTCTCAGTTGAATTAGATAAATGTAATCATAAGGGAGTACCTTTGCTTGAGGAAAGATTAGCCTTCAACATCAAGAAAGATTTTTGAAAATTGAAAAAGACATATGGAAACAAATGAATGTTTTAGTCAAGAACAAATTGTGCATAATTGAACTCTATGCAATTTGGGAGCTGTATACCACTGGCTATGCACACAATGTATTAAATATAACAGACCCACAAATGAAACCTAGAAAGCTATCCTATGTTAACCTTACTGACAGAATAAAATGTTTTGGGCCAATAGTAATCTAAGTTAATTTTGTTCTCCTGAAAGTTCCTGTAGGAGAGTGGCCTTTCTTGCCCTAGGCAAATCAGACCAGAATGCTACAATGCTACAGTAGGTTTTGTTAATCTTGTATTAGTAATGGTCCTGGAACCTTCATTTTTATGAATATAGACGTAACAATAATATTTTGAACTTCATCCTGGTGTGCATCTTTGGATTTTAAAGAAATTAATGCCTTGTTTTTTATGATTTGTCTAGCATGGAGAAATAAAATTAACATATTAAAGATTGTTAGACCAGTCATTAGATGATTTTTTAAGCATTCTTTATCTCAAGACAGGCTGCTCGGCATTAGCCAAGCATTCTATTCTGTTCTATAACAAGATTAGTGTCACAAACATACCTGCTGCTCCGATCCAGCGCCGCTCTGGACACAGCCTGGCACTTCCGGGTAGGCAGCGCCGCCGGCGTGATGACGCCACGATGCCGACGCATCTCCCGGCGCAAACTTTGAAAAGCCAGCTGCGTCCTCCTCTTGGTGCCTGATTGTAGCTCCGCTACCCCTGGCTCCTGTACGTATCCTGCTATTACCTTTCCTGTTCCAGAGACTATGCCTACCTTGCCTGTTCCTGTGACCACTTTCCTAGCCTGTTCCTGTGCCTACTTACCCTGCTTGTTCCAGTACTTCTACTCCAGCATCTTGAGTTCCAGAATCCAGCCTGCAGTTCCCAGGAGCACCTTGTTCCAGTATCCAGGCTACAGTTCCCAGCAGCACCTTGTTCCAGAATCCAGCCTACAGTTCCCAGCAACACCTTGTTCCATAATCCAGCCTACCGTTCCCAGCAGCACCTTGTTCCAGAATCCAGCCTACTGTTCCCAGCAGCCTGCATTTTCCAGACTATAATCCTCCTCCTGAAAGCGTACTTGTGAGTACCAAGGCCATATCCTTTACAATTAGGTGGAGCAAGTGGGAATCCCCTCAAAGCACCCCGACATCATTTAACAATCCAGCAGGATTGATGACTTAACACAACCTTATCTAGAAGAGGTTTCCATGGGACAAACTTGATCAAGTAAAGCCTGCTTTTATTTTAACATTTTTTTTCTAATCTTTCGAACCAATTCAGAATAAGCAACTTTACATATCCTAAAGTATCATTCCCCCAAACCCCCTCTGGTGTTGTAACCTTGCCTTCTTCTGAACCTGCCATCATGAGTTACAAGAGCTTACAAGAAGCCGATCCTTCGCCGCTTCCCCTTTTTCTTCCGGATAATGACTGTCAGTCCTGGCTGCTACAGTGATGCAATGGCAAATGTCTAACGGCCATTACCACACAAGTGGTGATGAGTGCGCTTTGCTTCTGAGCGAGCTTGCAACAGTAACAAAGGAGGGAATTCCTTTAAGGGATGGTGGTTCTTGTAATTCAGCGTGGGAGCATCAGAAAAAGGCTTAGTGAGGTTTGGGGGGTGTGATACTTTGGATTATGTATTTGGGGGCTGAAGTTACCATTTAATAAATAAAGTATTAACAATTTGTAAAAAGGATTGCAAATGACAGAATTTGGTTTATAGAATTTTTCCTAAATGTAGTTTTTATGCCTTCAAATGATTTATTTTCCCTATGACAGTATCTGTATTTACATAAAAATCTTTGTCTTTCAAAATCTGAATGTCATTTTCAGGATTATTAAGAGATATAGCTTTAATAAAAATTAACAGAAAGTTATTGAAATAGATATGGTATCTTTCTCTGTTCACTGAATACAAAGAATTTATAATGCATTCATCTGCAGGCAAGAATTCCCTTACCGACTGCAAATTCATCTTGGTTAGAAGAGGTAAAGGATGGAGTGCCGCTATCAAAGAGTTTTACTGCACATGGGAGACGAGAATTTTCCTTAATAGAATTCAAATGATTAAGGGAGAAAGAAAAGTGAGCATAAAAGAATATGATTTTGGCCTGAAAATATTCATAAATATATATTTTTATGACAGGTTTCAGTCTCTGGAAAATTAAAACATCTTTTTTTTTTTACTATGAATTTTTAATATTATTTATTTAAGTAATATTGCTAACAATCTTCTTCATTTCTTTGGTAATTTTGTTTTAGTTTACATCCATAATTCTCTACAGCAATTTTGCAATAGTTTTGTATTTTGAAAATATGTTTAAAGTGTTAAAGAAGAAAAGCATTTCATATCCCATCATGTTCCTCTTGGTAAATGGTGAAAACACACATTTTGCTAATATCTTTTTTTTTAAATTGGTTGCAATTTTGAAATGTATAGAAAAAGAAAAGAAACATTCTAATTTAGCATTCTTCACATTCCCCAGAATACTGGATGCAGTGACTTGATGAAAAAATAATAGGCAATTATCTCTTGGGGCACTATAATATTATGAGGATCAATAGACAATGATGAGAGATAATAGGCAGCAATCTCTCAAGGTCTGATTTATTTATAGCTACTGCAGAACAGAATCTGGGGTGAGCTTAACCTCCTACGAGCATATTACCTAACAGGTTAATATCCTGTACAATTCAATAATTTAACATACATTTACAAATTGTTATATTAATCTATTGCTTATATTATCTATAATATAATATATATATCTCTAGCAAAAGTGTGTCCTTTGGTGCACAGTGGAAATTGTGTGTGTGTGTGTGTGTGTGTGTGTATGTTTTGCTATGTGTGGATACAGTGAATATAGAATCTTTAGACAGGTATATTTTAAAATGTTACTCAGACATTCACCAGCATCCAGGGGAACCAAATAATAGAACCAGGCAATTCTGCAACACTGTGTGGTTCAAACTAAACAGCTCCATTGGAGTAGGATCCAGATTAGCATGCTATATGCATACTTTATAAATTAAAGTGAGGTGGGGTTAAGGTGCTAAACGCTCCCCACAGAGTATAAAATGAAATAGAGCCTTCTTGTAACAGAAGGTACCAAACAGCCTCATGTTATTATAATAGCATTGCCCTAATAATCCAAGATATAAACACATATTTCTCACTGACCTTTCACATGTTTGAAAACTACAACTCCCAGAGTTCTGTGTTATCGGTAAGTTTCTCCTTTATGTCCATTGGCTAATGAATGTATACAGATGCAATACAGCCTAATGATATAGAGCATGGGTGTTGAACTTCTCACATGTTTAAAAACTACAAATCCAAGCATTCTCTGTCTGCACAGAATGCTGCAAAAATATTAAAGCCATTTTTCGTGCTTTAGCGATTGTGGTTCAAACTAAACAGCACCATTGGGCAACCTGTCAGGAACCAGATTAACATGCCATGAAGATGAAACTTCTTTTCTTCCAACCTTAAAGAATGTCCACGAGTCCTCTGATATGACCTATTAGTAAACAATGCACCAGAGAGTTTATTATATGGTCCATTAATATATCTGTATAAAGTGATCATATCCCCATGCAAATGTCACTTCTAAAATGTACAAACAGCCCTAACTTGTCTAATCTGCCTGGTCACTTCTAAAATGTACAAACAGCCCTAACTTGTCTAATCTGCCTGCATAGTTAACCCCCTCCATTCCCTTTATTATTTTAGTTGCCCTTCTCTGAACTGCTTCCATTTCCAAGATGTCCCTTTTGTATTTAGGATTCCAAAATTGCACCTCATATTCCAAATGAGGCCTTACCATTGCCTTGTAAAGAGGGAGAATAATATTTTTGTCTCTTGTATCTATTCCTCTCTATATATCTTGCTAGCTCTAGCCTTGTCTCTTGTATCTATTCCTCTCTATATATCTTGCTAGCTCTAGCCGTTGCTGTCTGGTATTTGCGACAGCTAAGTCTGTTATCTACCAGAACCGTTTATCCGATCGTAAACAATACGAATGAATGCTGACTTTTGCTTCCGGTGCGTCATTTCCGTTTTACATCTCGATCATTCTCGCGATAGTATGCGCGCGCCTCGTGGTTGGAAGTATGGCATCATTCTCGCGATAGTATGCGCGCGCCTCGTGGTTGGAAGTATGGCAGAAAGTGAAGCACAGGCTAGAGGTTGCTCAAGCATGGAGGCTGAAAAAGGCGATTTTCCAGTTCCAGATGAAGAAGAGCAACAATACAGCTCAGTAGAGAAAGGGGGTAGCACAATTCCAGCAGGTGAAAATTCAAGGATTGAAAAAAAAGGTATCCTTGTTGAAGTAATCAGTGATATTGATTCCTGGTCATCTTCTTCAGAGGCTGCATCAGCCATATCAGATTGTTCAGATCAAAATCTGAAAAAAAGAAAACGGAAGTCATCAAAAAATGTTAAACGTGCAGATGCACGTTTGATCAACAGATCATTCTTGTCAAGAAATTTGATAAAGCCGATTATGATTGTAAAAAACATAAATATCGTCACCCAAATTTGAGGAAAAACCGGATTATAAAGGAGGTTCAGGACGAATTGCAGGAAAAGTTTAATACTTTTAAAAGCAAAGATGCTCTACAGAAAAGGTGGTTTGATTTGAAAAGGGATCAGCAAACCCTCGACAAAGTACGCCAGTCAATCAAAAAAAGTAAGCATTTTTGACAAAATCATGTAATGTTCCTCGCCTCATATTGTTTTTTTTCTTTTTTTACATGCAAAAACAAATACCACACCTACTGACCTACCCTTTCCATTCTGGTGGCAGCCATACTTAAAGGGTAAATAAAGTTAAAACACAAATTTTGACCAAAAAAGTTTTTTTAACCCCCACGTTACACAGTTACATACACCTACTGACCTACCCCTCCATTACTGTTGCAGCCCTACTTGAAGGGTAATTAAAGTCAATCAATAAAAAAAGTTTGTTTTTTTAACCCCCAACCCGACACAGGTACACACACCTACTGATCTACTTATCCATTACTGTGGCAGCCATACTTAAAGGGTAACTAAAGTCAAAACTAATTTTGATCAATAATCACAAAAGTTTGTTTTTTTTAACTCCAACGGGGCATAGGTAAACACACCTGACCTACCCATCCATTACTGTTGCAGCCATTTGTAAAGGGTAACTAAGATTAAAAAACAAACTTTGATCAACCATCAAAAAAGTTTGTTTTTTAACTTCCAACCTGATCTAGGTACACACACCTACTCACATACCCTTCCATTTTCACAGCAGCCAACAAGTTTTTTTAACCCCCAAACGTACCCAGGTACATATTACTGACCTACCCTTCCATTACTGTGGCAGACATAATTAAAGGGTAACTAAAGTAAAAAAAACTAACTTTGACCAATCATCAAAAAGTTTGTTTTTTAAACCCCCAACCTGAGACAGGTACAGACACCTACTGATCTACTCTTCCATTTCTGTGGCAGCCATACTTAAAGGGTAACTATAGTCAATTTTGATCAATAATCAAAAAAAGTTAGTTTTTTTTTAACTTCCAACCTGACACGGGTACATACACCAACTGAGGTTCCCATTCATTCATGTGGCAATCCTATTTAAAGGGTAAGTATAGCAAAAAAAAACATTTTGTCCAAACATCAAAAAAGTTAGTTTTTATCCCCAACCTGACACGAGTACGCACACCAACTGACCTGCCTTTGATTCATGTTACAGACATATTTAAAGGGTAAGTAAAAAACAATGTCCTCATCATTGGCATTATTGAGTTTTAAAATCTGAGTTTTAAAAACTCATCATTGGCATTATTGAGTTTTTCAAAGTTTATACTTAAACTTTCCCTTTCTAGTTAATATTGGGTTTTTACTGGTCTAAAGTTTATAGTTTGTGCAAGGCTGTTAAATTATTTAAATTGTGTTAATTTTTACATTTGTTTTTTTTTTTATTTTATTATAAATTTAAATGTTTGGGGGGTTTCCCTAGAATTTATTGTTCTTTGGCCTGGAAAAATAAACTCCTTGATCTGTATAGGTTTCTGTACAGGTTGAAAACTGATCCTGGATCCTGGATCTGAAATGAGAAAAAAAAATCTATTTCCCCTTCAATTTACAGTGTTAATTTTATTACTGGCCTGTTGAAATGTGTATGAGATGTTTGACTATAAGTTTGTTTAATCCATTTTAGAAAAGGGCCAAAGGAGCATCCTAGAAATGCTGGAGTTGATTTTGGGAAGAGAGACCAAGAACAATTGATTAATTTACAAAATTCTGATGTCATGAAGAAACCTGATGTCATGGAGGATGATGATTCTACCGGGGATGATGTAATAATCAGGGACGATGATTTCATGTGGGGACACAATGACCAAGAAGACTATGAGGATTAGGACCCACTTTAATACCTTACTGTAGCGTTAGAAGTAACACAATCTCAGAATGTCAAAGCTGATTTTACAGTGAATAATACAGGAACCCAAATTCTAACCTTAGTCTGTATAATAGATAAAGACTACAATACAAATCTGTATGAACTTGCCCATCCCTTTTCCATTAAATCCAAATAGTGGATTTTCTGTTGGTCATAATTCAATGTAAATCTCAAGGTTTGATGTTGATCAATTAACAGTTACACACCTGTAATAGAGAATTTAAATCACCATCCCATAGAAAAAAAAATGTCATTGATATATTGAACATAGTCCTTAATCTTGTCTCCATATTTTTTTTCATGTTTAAACAGATTGATAATAAGTCAACAATGAAAAAAGACAATTTTATGGTCATATCCCAAATCTAACATGTCTATAACTTTATCGTGTGGTTCGGATGTGTATGAAGATTCAATATTTATATTGTCTCAGACATTCTGTAGTATCTTTTAAACATATTTTGTTAGCTTCCACTGTTGGTTGTAAATAGAAATCAATGAACATGAACACAATCACTGACACAATAGGAGGCCTTGGTGCTTCTAGACATTTATGAATTTTTGGGTGGTAAGTAAAATACCGGAAATTTTGAAACTACGAATTTGAAAATCTGTTGCGCCTTTATCTGTGATCCCCATTGTATGATCACCTTCCACCATCGCTAAAGAATTTCAATTAATCTTAAAGGTAGAGTCACCTTGTAGGGAGTTATGTTTTTTGTTACATGGTAGCACACAACTTAGCGTTACCTGTATTGCATTGGCTGTGCTGTGCTATTTCCATAAAACTTTGGAAATGGCACAGGCTGCACTATGTTAGTATAAAACCCACGCTAACCTAATATTGCGTTATGTAGTTAGTAGTTGGCAATGCGTTGCCCCTGAATAGTACTAAAATACTTACCTGGGTCCTGGTTGTCTATAAAAGGGGATAATTGGACCATCAGCAGCCCCAGTCCTGAATGTTGCTGCCTCATTTGACAGCTTTATAAGCCCTCCATAAGCTTTCTTAGCTGCACAGGATGCAGCCACAAGCTATTGGACTAACAGCTGCTACCCGGAAGGCCAGAATGAAAAACAGAAACCAGCAGCAAAGCAGATGGTCCCCCTTCTAGTCAACACTAAGACCCAGGCATGTATCCTTGTCAAATTACTTGGTTTTTATTAAGAGATGATTTAGAATTTAGATTCTGGCGCTGCAGTGGATGTAACAGACTTAGATTTTGCTAAAGCTTGATGCTGTGCCACACAGACAACTTATGTATAAACTGAGGTGCATTGGTCTGGAAAAGAAAAGCCATTTGAGTGGATAGAGACCAACACCTTCCAATTATTTCTGACAATAGTCTGTATCTTGCTAGATAAGGTACTATATTTAGTAACATTACTATATATTTAGTAACATAACTATATTTAGTAACAAATTGAATTTTCCTTTTCCCTCCCTTCATGTTGTTTATTTTTTAGTTTGTAATAAGATGGATCTTTAAACTTGCATTACCTTACCACAATCTTTAACCAATGCAGATGCATCGTACCCTCTAGCTAAGGTAATTTATTACGCATCTCAGCCTTACTTTACATAGGTTACTGTCGCTAACATTCATTCTCACTCTTAACCTAGGTACACATGGTGCGATTTTTTCATCCCGATCGACTTCCAATCCGACAAAACGATCGGATTTGCAAGAAGTCGGGTATGAAATTAGATTACGACCGATCGGAAACAACCAATTATTATTGTTCGGTCGGAAGAAGTCTGATCGGTCATGTTGGTAAATCTCGATCGAAAATGTACAGTCTGTTCGTGTATGCGGACGATCGACCGATGTTTGCGATCAGATAGGGATATATGCATAAGTACAATACTATAATTATATACATATACTACTACTATTTGTGCTTTGAAAAATTTTCAATTTTTATTAATTTTTCTTAATTAAATATAAAAATATAACAAATGTTATAAAAATATAACCAAACAATATTGTACAAAAATATAAAGGAGCATAAACATTATTAGAAAAATATTTAACATATTAAAAAACATTAAAGAGCATAAACGTATTAAATAAAACATGAAAGTGCAATAACTTTTTTTTGATCTTATTATCATTTTTAAAGAGCTTGAATACACAACAAAGTTTAACATTTTTAAAAAGTGCATATGGTGGTATGTGTTGTCTACTACAACCACTACAGGTCCTGGTATGCCACGCCATTATCACGTGGCAACTGGTATGTAATACCATTATCGCGAGTCACATTTATTTGTTGTCCTTGATGGTAATTAAAAGTAAAACGTCTTTGATTTTGGATACAACGTGGGCAATGTGTCGAATATATATCTGAAGGGCAAGATGTTTCCAAGCTTCCTCGCAGTGCTTTATATGTTGATTCATTGATAAGCATTTCCAGTGCCATTCTCTGCTCTTCAGACATTCTTCTCATTTGTTTCGCCAGGTTTCCTGTATAGGCATTAATATCATCATCCTTTTTCTCCAATAAAAGCTGTGCCAAACTTGAAAAAGTGCTGCATTCCAACATGATCAATGACTTACCGATTGCTGTTCAGAATGGTCCTCATCTCTATCTGTTACATCTGAACATTGTGAACTGTCCAAGCTTTGTGGTTGGGGTGTTCTTGGCAAATTGGATATGGATGTTCGTGGTATTTCCTGGTCGTTTACAAATGATAATAATTCATAGTACCACAATTTCGGTGTGTAGACACTGTCCACTGATGCACCAGACTTTTTTGAAGCCTCAATTCTTTTATATTCTTTTTTTAAACACAGTCCTTAAATTTGCAATTTTCAGTCGTGCAGTTTCTGAGGTTGCCTTAGAATTGAAAGTCTGCATCGATTCCGCTTTTCATATGCTGCTTGTTTTTTATATTTGTTGTGGTAATCAGTGCTCTTTATTTTCCAAAGGCAAGGAAACGAATGGTACAGCTCGATAAACTCTCTCATTTGGTCGTGGCTGAAGCATGTTTCTGACATCTTTGAAGGATTTTTATTTCCGATCGTAATACGTTCGGTAATCCGTTCGCTTGTGGCTTCTGTTCGTTTATCCGATCGTTTAAACAATACGAATGAATGCTGACTTTTGCTTCCGGTGCGTCATTTCCGTTTTACATCTCGCTCATTCTCGCGATAGTATGCGCGCGCCTCGTGGTTGGAAGTATGGCAGAAAGCGAAGCACAGGCTAGAGGTTGCTCAAGCATGGAGGCTGAAAAAGGCGATTTTCCAGTTCCAGATGAAGAAGAGCAACAATACAGCTCAGTAGAGGAAGGGGGTAGCACAATTCCAGCAGGTGAAAATTCAAGGGTTGGAAAAAAAGGTATCCTTGTAGAAGTAATCGGTGATATTGATTCCTGGTCATCTTCTTCAGAGGCTGCATCTGCCATATCAGATTGTTCAGATCAAAATCTGAAAAAAAGAAAACGTAAGTCATCAAAAAACGTTAAACGCGCAGATGTCATGACCTTTCATCAACAGATTATTCTTGTCAAGAAATTTGATAAAGACGATTATGATTGTAAAAAACATAAATATTGTCACCCAAATTTGAGGAAGAACCGGATTATAAAGGAGGTTCAGGACAAATTGCAGGAAAAGTTTAATACTTTTAAAAGCAAAGATGATCTACAGAAAAGGTGGTTTGATTTGAACGCCAGGCAATCAAAGTACGCCAGGCAATCAAACGCCAGGCAATCAAAGTACGCCAGGCAATCAAAGTACGCCAGGCAATCAAAGTACGCCAGGCAATCAAAGTACGCCAGGCAATCAAAGTACGCCAGGCAATCAAAAAACTTAAGCATTTTTTGCAAAATCATGTAATGTTCCTCGCCTCATATTGTTTTTTTGGGGGGGGGTTTCGTTAGAAAATCTTTTTTGGTGATGGTATGCACAGCATAGTTCATCGCAGTGGCTGCTTCAGTGTCAGTATACAGCTATTTAAGGGAAATTGTGTTTGAAGACTATCTTTATATCTGTGTATCTATCTGTCTGTCCGGTCTAATCTCTCTATATAGACAGACAGACAGACAAACATACAGGGATATAGAGAGATACTATAGATACACATAGATAAATAGATAGATAGAACGTTGAATAGATAAACAGACAGACAGATAATATGATAATATAATTATAAAAGTTTGTATTTGTAATTTGGAACAGTATCTGTCAACTGCACTAGTAATTTTTTTCCCTTTATGCAGAAAAACAAGAAAAGAAAATGTTTTTTCTTCCTGACGAATCAGACTTTAATCAAAATACAGAAAAAAATGTTGAGTGTACAGGTAAGATGTATCCGCATTGTAACCAACATCAACCTCTAGATAGGCTTTCTCGTGATATTGTTTTTTTCTCTGACAGTTCATCATAAAAAACAAAAAAAGTTTAAAGATACTGAGATAGCAGTTGGACTAAATAAGATTGAAGAGGACATTGAACACCTAAAGTCCGAAATGATCAAAGGTTTTAATAGTATTCTTGCCGATGTGGAGTCCGTACGCCAAGTAGCAGAATGATAGACTGGACCATATGAACATACAAATGTTTTTTTTATTATGTTTTAATAATGTTTTATATACACTTTTACAAAGTTTGCAATGTTTTTTATACAACTGTGAGTGTTAACAGCTGTATAAAATGTTATAGTGTATTTTCTATACAGAAAAAAAAATATCTTTTATACTAATTTTGATTGGTTTACTTTAATATAAGTAACCACACACAGTACCTCTCCCAGTCATGCCCAGTAATTGTAGTACAACCGGGATGACCGTCCCATAGAGACTGAACTAGGTATTATCACCATGCTGGTGAACAGGGATATAATGTAAAATGATCACTGCAGATTATATGCAGATGTGTGCCAATTACTGTACTGATGCCAATAACAATCCTTCTGGGGGGTTGTCTGAAGCAGAGTTCCAGTGAAAATGTCATTTCCATTATAAATGCAAAGACGTGACCTGGTTTGTTAAAATTGTACCTATTAACATGTATTACCTAGCTCATGTCTTTTTTTTTTTACTCCACTTGGAATTTATGCATCAAAAAAAAATATATGTGACATCCCCCCCCTCCTCAAAAAAAGGGCGTCACTTAAAATGAATATAAATGAGTGCAATAAAAAGCAAATTTGTTCATAAAAAACTGTTCAATTGTCTTTTTACTAATAAATAATGTATATTTTTTGCTACAATGTCAGAACTAGAGATGTTCAAAACTGATGAGTTTCGTCCTGTTTTAGAATTTTCGAATTTACAGTTAAATTCGAAAAATTCTCGAAGATTCGAAAACGGACCCATAGAAGTCTATGGGAGAAAAAAATTCGAAAGTTTCTATCAATTTGAAGGGTGAAATAGTAAGTTACTGTAAATAACACAGGGACCTGGGGAATGGTCTGGGGAACCCGTAAATATAAGTAAAATTCATTTAAAATCTATCTTTCCTCACAATCGGGATGTTTTCGAGCTTTCGCGGGCAATTTTCGAGGGTTACCGAAATCAAACATTACTTTCGAGGGTTACCGATATCACAAATACGAAGGTTACCGAAATCAGCTTGTACATCCGAGGGTTGGCGAAATCATCTACTTTCGATTTTGATAATCATCTACTTTCAATTTCGATAATCATCTACTTTCGATTTCGATAATCATCTACTTTCGATTTTGATAATCATCTACTTTCGATTTCGATAATCATCTACTTTCGATTTCGATAATCATCTACTTTCAATTTCGATAATTATCAAATTTTCGATAAAAATCAAACTCTGAAAATTCGAGTTTCGAAAAATCCGGGAGTTCCGATAGTTTTGTCGGGACTTCGAAACCGCCGGATTCAATTCGAAACTGGGTTCTATTAGGACCCAAAGTACATCCCTAGTCAGAACAGTTGGTGTTCCACTATTCTATGCACTGAATAAAGATTGACTAGGAACTCACAAAATGAAGAATATATAATAATATATAATTCAGCACGGAGTACAAATTGCAAATGATAGGCAGGTGGAATGTTCTGAGTATCAGAACATATATGGACAGGGAGGTACACTCCAATTCGGAGTAACCTGAAGACACTTTGATCCTTTTTTTTACATATACATGACACACTTGCATAGAAACAAACATTAAAAAAGTCAAATATAAAAATAAAGTCCATAAAAAAAGATAATTTTATTTTTCTTAATCAGGAAATCATATTGTCCTGCCAACTTACGGCACCAACTCCATTAAAAAATTCCATGTACAATTCTCGATTTTGTTTTGCCTCCCAAGTTGGCCTTTGTGGGGGAGCTGGTAGCACATGTACCATTTCATGGTGTGAGCGCCATTCACCTTCAGTCACAGTACAGGACTGTACATCTTCAAAGTCTAATCTTGTACATCTTCAGGAGGGCAGTAGGAATGAGGGTTTTTGCTACGTAGAAGATTATGTAGAACACAACAAGTCAAAACAATTCATTCAACTTTTTCAGGTACAAGATTAATTGGACTTAAAAAAATTCTAAACCTTTGGGCTAAACCTTTGCCCTAGACTGTCTGTAGTTATATATCCGACGCTCACGGGTCGAGCCACGCTGTGGAAAAGGTTTCAAAAGATGCTCACCAAGTGCAAAGGCCTCATCGGCAACAAACACATCATTTAGATTATGCCGAGGAACAGAATTTGTAGGCAAGTTTCGTTCATTGTTCTTTAATCTTCAACAAAATTCTGTCTCTTCTATTACTCCGCCATCCGAAATCCATCCGTTTTTACCAACATCGACCATCATGAACTCATACCTTGCATTTACCATGGCCATCATTATGACACTGAAAAACCCTTTGTAGTTATAAAAATATGATCCTGAATTTGCTGGAGGATAAATAAGAAAATCAAGGGCTCCTCCACAGTTGGGAAAATTCCATACGTCGTTAAATTGATTAGCCACAGTCTTCCATTCTTCATGGTTACTTAGAAACTAAAAACAGAGAATCGGTCACAATAGTATAGTGGACACAGATACGCTATGCACCATTGTGTATTATGATTTAAAAGCCATTACAATTATCATTTTAGTTACAGATTATAATGCTCAAATAAAAATATAGACTAGTACTACAGTATAGTGCAAGGATGATATAGAATACTCAACCCCCTGCACACTCAATGTCTTGCCACTGTAGTTTAAGAATGAATGATGGGAGTTGTAGTTCTCTACATTTGGAGGAAGGAACAACATTTGAGAATCCCTGATATAGCGGACACAGATACAATGTTATTACGTACAGTACAGTGATATTAAAAAGCTTACCTTTATGTATTCAGCCATGAGCTGCGACACAATGGCCTGACAGGTTTCTGGGATCATTTTTCCCAGTGCTTGGGGTGAAATAATCGAGGAGAATTTCAAATCGGAGTAAGATCTTCCAGTAGCAAGAAAACGCAGAGTTGCAACTAATCGCAGTTCTGACGATATGGACATCCTCATCACTGTGTCAGGATGCAAACATTCCAGTAGCTCACGGAAGTTTGCATCACTCATTCTCATATAGTTTTTAAAGTCATCAGAGTTGTTCTCTCTCAATTTTTGGATGAGGCCCATGTGACTTAAAGAATCTCTTTTCTTTAACCAGTTCTTGGTCCACTCTCTTTTCCTCTTGCAGAGACATCTGTAACAAAAGCTGCAGCTTCCCTCTTTCTTTCTTTTTCTGACAAAGGCATGTTGTACAGAAAATGGAGATGCGATTGGAAAATGGAGATGCGTTCGAATTTAAAAGCGTGCAGCTAGAATAGTTCGTAGCTAATTTATCATCATCATTTCCGTTCGTTACGCACTTCCACTTTCTCGATCATTTTGTCTCGATCGGAAGGAAATTAAACAAAAAAATTTTCACATTACGATCGACATTTTACGATCGGGACTTGAAAAAATTGGATACGTGTACTACTCCAAATACTTACCAATGACCGATTGACAATCTACCGATCGGTCGTATTGGTCGATTGGAATCAAAATCTTGAATAAATCGCACCATGTGTACCTAGCTTTAACAATTGACTGTACGGGGAGGCTTTGATGGTGCTCCAAGGGTGGAAGCTTATTGGCTCTCAATAGATTATTGAGGTAGGGGGAAAATGTCTGTAGAGTCTTTTAGGTAATTCAGAAGTTCCATTACTAATGGCATTAGAGTATCTTTGCCAAGTGTTCTTTTTACGATAAAATACCAGACACTATCGGTCAACCTTTTATCCCATATAATGACTTATGCACATTTGACAAATTGTGGGAAATAGGTGTCACTGGTTACTTCACCCATATTTAATCAGATTCCTCATCTGAACTTGTAAACCAATCCCAAGTTGTATTAAACTCTTTTATTTGTTTTTAAAGTCCTTCACTGGGTCATGTGGCAGTTCCTGCTACACATCTATATGGAACAGTTGTTTAATAATATCCTCATAGTAAACCTGTGTATCAAGAACCACCACAGAACCCTCTTTATACAAAGTCTTTATTACAATAGACTCATCATCGGCTAAATCCTTAAGGGCTAATCTTTCTATGTAGGTTATATTATTCCTTTCACATTTATTTATACATTGGGGTTTTTTCCATATTTCAAATTTACCTTATTTTCACTTTCGTCCAATTTGGCAATATCCTGCCACACTAACTTGTGAAAGAGGTTTATATAATGACCTTTACTATTAATAGGATAGAAGGTGGAAGGGTTTTACATATTGACTATTATTCCTATTCTCATGTTGGAGATGTATATGTGAAGTAGGTTCACATTCCCAATATCAGATGATAAATTACCAACAATGTTGTCTACGTTGGTTATCTCTAGGGATGGACTAGAACTCGAGCCCGAACTTTCCGAGTTCGGTCGAACTCGAACTATTCAAACTAGTTCGGGCTCGAACTAGTTTGTTTTTCGGACTCGTGGCTGTATTTCGATAATAACATTTTATGTTCATAGGTCCAGTCTATCATTCTGCTACTTGACGAATGGACTCCACATCGGCAAGAACTATTAAACCCTTGATCGTTTCGGACTTTAGGTGCCGTTCAATGTCCTCTTCAATCTTATTTAGTCGAACTGCTATCTCAGTAATCTTTTAAACTTTTTTTGTTTTTTATGATGAACTGTCAGAGAAAAAAACAATATCATGAAAAGCCTATCTAATATGGAGGTTGATGTTGGTTACAATGCGGATACATCTTACCTGTACACTCAACATTTTTTTCTGTATTTTGATTAAAGTCTGATTTGTCAGGAAGAAAAAACATTTCTTTTCTTGCTTTTCTACTAAAGGAAAAAAAATACTATGCAGTTGACAGATACTGTGTCCCCCTGGTTCCAAATTCAAACAAAACAAATACTTTATAATTCTATCTAAAGTATCATCTCTATATCCCTGTATGTTTGTCTGTCTGTCTGTCTATAGAATTATAGAGAATGACCGGACAGACAAATAGAAGACAGACAAATCAGAGATATAAAGTTAGTCTTCAAACACATAAATAGCTGTACTACACTGATGCATCCACTGCGATGAAGTTAACTTGTACATACCATCAGCAAAAAATTTTTTTTGAAAAAAGAAAAAAAAGCAATATGAGGCGAGGAACATTACATGATTTTGGTCCAAAAATGCTTACTTTTTTTGATTGACTGGCGTAACTTTGTCGAGGTTTGCTGATCCCTTTTCAAATCAACCACCTTTTCTGTAGAGCATCTTTGCTTTTAAAGTATTAACTTTCCGCATTCGTCCTGAACCTCCTTTATAATCCGGTTTTTCCTCAAATTGGGTGACGATATTATGTTTTTTACAATCATAATCGGCTTTAAATCAATTTTCTTGACAAGATGATCTGTTGATCAATGGTGATCTGCACAGTTTAACTTTTTTGATGACTTCCTTTTTCTTTTTTCAGATTTTGATCTGAACAATCTGATATGCTGATGCACCTCTGAAGAAGATGACCAGGAATCAATATCACTGATTACTTCAACAAGGATACCTTTTTTTCCAATCCTGAATTTTCACCTGCTGGAATTTGTTGCTACCCACCTTTCTCTACTGAGCTGTATTGTTTCTCTTCTTCATCTGGAACTGGAAAATCGCCTTTTTTTCAGCCTCCTTGCTTGAGCAACCTCTAAGCCGTGCTTCCTTTCTCCATACTTCCACCACGAGGCGCCGCATACTATCGCGAGAATGACGAGATGTAAAACGAAATGACGCACCGGAAGCAAAAGCCATTCATTCGATCTTGTTTACGATCGGATAAACGAAACAGAAGCCACAGCGAACGGATATACCGAACACAGCATATTACGATCGGATTAATTAAAATCCTTTCAAATGTCAAAACATGCTTCAGCCACGACAAATGAGAGAGTTTTAGCGAGCTTTACCATTCGTTTCCTTGCCTTTGGAAATAAGAGCACTGATACCACAACAATATAAAAACAAGCAGCATATGAAAAGCTAGCGAATCATGCGACTTTCAATTCAAAGGCAACCTCAGAAACTGCACGTCTAAAATTGCAAATTAAGGGACTGTGTTTAAAAGAATATAAAAAATTGAGGCTTCAAAAAGTCTGGTGCATCATGGAGACAGTGTCTCACCCCGAAATTGGTGGTACTATGAATTATATTCATGTGTAAACGACCAGGAAATACCACAGACCTCCATCATCCAATTTTGCCAGAACACCCAACCGACAAAGCTTGGACAGTTCACAATGTTTCAGATGTCACAGATAGTGAAGGACCTTTCTGGAACACATCGTAAGTCATTGATCATTGTTGGAATTGTTCGCACTATTTAAACATTATAATATAGTTAGATATTTAATGATATCTTCTTGTCCTACGAGGTTTTAGCCCATGGGACTACAGAACTGTGAATTGCCAACTGAAGCACTCCGAATAAGCACAAAATCAGACACAACAAAAAACTAAAAATACAAATGAGGTGGAAAGCACACACTTTTTCAAGTTTGGCACAGCTTTTATTGAAAAAAAGATGATATATTGAATGTCTATACAGGAAACCTGGCGAAACAAATGAGAATAATGGTCTGAATAGCAGAGATGGCACTAGAACTGCTTATCCATGAATTAGGCATATAAACACACTGCAGTACAGCATGGTATATACTGCCTTCAGATATATTCGACACAATTGCCCCACGTTGTATCCAAAATCAAAGACGTTTTACTTTTAATCACACTTACCATCAAGGACGCAATGAGTGCACTCTGGATATGGTTTCATACCAGTTTGCCACGTGATTATGCGTGCTACCAGGACCTGTAGTGGTTGTAGTAACAACACATATCCCCATATGCACTTTTTCTTTTAAATTTTAAACTTTGTTGTGTATCATCAAGCTCTTTAAAAAGATATAAGGAACAAACAAATAAGTTTATTGCACTTTCATGTTTTATTTTATGCTCTTTACATATTTTTTAATATGGTATAATTTTCTAATAAATGTTTTTGCTCCTTTATTTTTTGTACATATTGCTTGGGTTATTTTTATAACATTTGTTCATATTTTTATATTTAATAAAAAAATATAAAGCACAAATAGTAGTAGTATAATGTATATACTTCTAGTATTGTACATAATTGCTATTTCCCTATCTGATTGCAAACATCGGTCGATTCAGTCCATTGATTCTGTGCAAGGGATAGTGATGGCGTGATAGTTTAGAGCTTCGGAGCTGTCATTTGAAAGCCGGTTGCTGGACCGTTCGCATAAGTTCCTGCCTTTTCCAGATGTATATAATAGTATAATAATAATGAGGGTAATTATTTGGTTGTGTCCTCTTAGGATGTATACCATGGTACTGGTGATTCATCTTATGTCTTTTTTATTGAACTTCTCCAAATACCTTAAAAGGTAATTAAAGCCCTAGCACCTCATCTTCCCTTTAAAAGTTCCCTGGATGAGGACCTAAAATGTTATTTTCTCTCTCATCCCTGGATTACCTTAAGACAAGGCCTTTAGATAGGGGGTATTGGCCAACCTGAGGTACACGTATGCTTGCCCTCTATCATGATTGCACACCCCCGTCTGTGATGACACAGGAAGATGATGTGCCCTGTTAAACCCATGGGGGAGGCCATTTTTAGGATTTTGTGGGTCCTTGCCCTGCATCCTTTATAGGAGAGGGGATGGTTTGGGTCTTTAGTTCCTCTTTGATGTTATATACTATAAATATAATGTTTTGATGGATTTTGAATAAAAAATACTTTTAGAAAGACATATGATGCCCACTCCTGTAGCCTTTCCTCATCTCAAAAAATTTGCATGTATGCTCATTGAGCTTTTGAAGTGCTCGAAAGCATCCTCCACCCTGCAGCATTGTCATGCAGAGTGCACATGTTTGTAAGACACCCCCAGCATTCCTGACCGTCACCCAGCCAGGAAATGCTAGTAGTTTGGGTTTTAAATCATCTGGAGGGCCTGTAAGTTTGACATTCCTGGTTTAAATGGTAGAGCTAGGAGATGCAGAACAGAGGGTGTGTGTGTGCTCTAATAGTATACAAAATTTGCTTTTGGAGGTGGACATGCCTATTTAATTCATAACAATAGCCCTCACTCGCTTTGAATTCTGCAAATTATATAATAATATGTATTAAATGATCTCATAATAAAAATTAACAAGGTAGACATTTCTGGTCACCCATCACAAGCCGGTTACTATGAGCGCAAGATGTGGCAGTGAAGAATACCCGTGATATGAGTCCAAAATGATAACACATTGAGGCGTTAATTTGATAATCAGTGTTCTTACTCATTTTCACAATATAGGTATATATAAATAAAATAATTATTGATAATAAAACTCTGTCCCTCCTCACTCCTCCTCTCTTCCCTCCCAACACCCTTCCTCCACTCCCCTCTCTCTCCCGACCCTATCCTCCCTCCCTCTCACCTCTCCTCCCTCCCTCCCTTCCAGCCACCTCTCTCCCTCCCTCTCATACTCACTCCCCCTCCCCTCCCTCCTGCTCTCCTCACTCTCCTCACTCTCCCTATTCTCTCCTCCCTCACCCAATCTCCTCCCCCTTCTCCCCTGCCCTCCCCCCCCCTAATATATGCCTTTGATGTGCTTTAGATCTCTCTTTGATAAGCCTCTAATCTCTTTGATATGCCTTTGATCTGTTTGATATGTCTTTGATCTCTCTTTGACATGTGTTTGATATGCCTTTGATGTTTTTGTTATGCTTTTGATCTCTCTTTGATATGCCTTTGATCTCTCATTGATATGATTTAATCAGTTTTTATGACTTTAATCTGGGTTTGATCTCTCTTTGATATTCCTTTGATCTCTCTTTGATATTCCTTTGATCTCTCTTTGATATGCCTTAAACTCTTATTATCCAATCTGCCTTTGATCTCTTTGATATACCTTTCATAAGCCTTTGATCTGTCTTGTATGTGCCTTTGATCTCTTGTTGACATGCCTTTGATCTCTAAGTGATACGCCTTTGATCTCTCATTGATATGCCTTTTATCTCTCTTTGATATACCTTTTGTCTTTGATCTCTTTGATATGCCTTTGATCTCTCTTTGATATGCCTTTGATGTATGTATGTATGTATGTATAGTTTATTTATAAAGCGCCACTTGGGGACGCAGCTCTGTAAAGTAATAAAATACAATAAAGTCATACAAGGGGGATAAATACATAGATAGTTGAGTATAAAAATATATAAATTATATAAATAGAAGTGATAGAGCTTTGCCACAAGAGGAAAGGAGGTCCCTGCCCCGTAGAGCTTACAATCTAGTTAAGTGCTAGAGTGAGACTTTGATCTCTTTTTTATGCCTTTGATATGACTATGATCTCTTTTATATGCTTTTGATATTTCTTTGACATGCCTTTAATCTTTCTTTGATATGCCTTTGATCTCTCATTGATATGCCTTTAATCTTCCTTTGATCCCTCTTTGATATGCCTTTGATCTGTCTTTGATATGCTTTTGATCTGCTTTTAATACGCTTTTGATCTTCCCTTAATATGCCTTTGATCTCTCTGATATGCCTTTGGTCTTTCTTGATATGCCTTTGATCTCTCATTGATATGCTTTTGATCTTTTATTGATATTCCTTTGATCTCTTATTGATATGTCTTTGATATGCCTTTGATTTCACTTTGATATGCCTTTAATGTCTTGATATGATTTGATCTCTTTTTAATGACTTTGATATCTTTTCCATATGCCTTTGATCTCTTGTTGACATGCCTTTGATCTCTCTTTGATATGCTTTTGACCTCTCATTGATATGCCTCTGATCTCTTTGATATGCTTTTGATCTGCATTTAATGTGCCTTTGATCTTTTTTGATATGCCTTTTGATATGCAATTGATATGTCATTGATATACTTTTGATCTCTCATTGATATGCTTTTGATCTTTCATTGATTTTCCTTTGATCTCTCTTCGATATGCCTTTGATCTGTTTGATATGCCTTTGAACTCTATTTGATCTCTTTAATATGCCTTTTATGTCTCTTTGATATGCCTTAGATCTCTTTGATATCCCTTTGATCTATCTTTGATCAGCCTTTAATCTCTCTTTGATCAGCATTTGATCTCTTTGATATGCCTTTGATCTCTTTGATATGCCTTTGATATGGTTTTGATCTCTTTGATATGCCTTTCATCTCTCTTCCATATGCCTTTGATATCACTTTGAGGTGCCTTTGATCTTTCTTGATATGCCCTTGATCTTTCTTTTTTATGCCTTTGATCTATCATTG
This sequence comes from Hymenochirus boettgeri, assembly GCA_019447015.1. NCBI lineage: Eukaryota > Metazoa > Chordata > Amphibia > Anura > Pipidae > Hymenochirus > Hymenochirus boettgeri. The sequence goes on along the minus strand of CM033474.1, from coordinate 191,492,474 downwards.
ATATGCTTTTGATGTTTCTTTTTTATGCCTTTGATCTCTCATCGATATGCCTTTGATCTCTCTTTGATATGCCTTTCTCTCCTTGATCAAGTTTATCCCTACAAGGGAATAAGAGGGTATGGCAATAATACCTTTCCAATTGACCAGAAATATTTACCAGATCATAAACCTGCATATTTATGTTTTTTGGAAGCTTAGCTATATTTAGAATAATTTATTAATGTTTCATTTCCTGTGTGAGACATTAGGTAGTATTCCATATAACAATAACTCTGGCTTTGGAGGAAAAGTTTTGCTCAATGTGTTTTGTGTGATGACAGTGTTTTGAAGTGATCATATTCCATTGCCAAAAGATCCTTCAAACTGGAAATACTCCATCAGCATATCCTGAAGGTGTATTGGATGGCAAATATAGACCTGGAACATGTATTCTTTTATACATCTTAAGACCACAGAGTATATGATATTTTTCATCATTTAACATTATTTTCAGTTCAATACTAGAGATGGGCGAATTTCATAAAGTTTGTTCCGTTTTTGAACTTTCGAACTTCAGTAAATGTTCGAATTCTGACCCATTAAAGTCAATAGGAGAGGTTGAAAAGTCAGCGTAATTTACAGCTAAACTAGTTCTAGTCCATCTCTATTCAAGACTTTCTCCTGTTTTCCTTCTTCCCAGTTTCAGGGGCTAGGAAGCATCTTATCTGGATATAGAATCCCAGGGGCCTTGGAACAACGTTGCCTGCATATATTTACTAGGCAAAGCATGATGGCAAAAGGATAGGGGCTGGAAAAGTATTATAATTTTATACAATTTAAATATTGTTAAAATGTAATTACCTTTGATACATATTTGTATCCAGTATAAAATAGATGTTAAGATGAAAGTAAAGTGCACTTTCTCCTTCTTAAATAGAGCCATGTTTAGAAAATTATGATATACATACATTCTTTTAATGTATACAGAGAGTAGAAAATAAATCTGCTTTATCTACCATCAGCTATGAACCGTCAATCCTTAAAGGAAAAGTATACTGACATATTGCTCCCTGGGTGCAATGTGCTTGGGTTCCAATTTAGTTCGATCTAGAGATTGACTCACATACAGACATTGATCAGCATTTTACCGTGGCTCAAGCACTTAAAACAATTTGCATATATTGATTTCAAGTGAAAGCATTACTCTTGCACTGGAAGTCTTAGTAAGAAACCAAATGATTAATCTTATTAACATATTTTTGAACAGTCCTTGATCAATGATGCCAAACATGTAACAAAGGAAATTAAAATTAATAAATTAATATTCCAATCTTATTATTTTTAAAAATGATTTGAATGAATGAATCAAAAAATATTTTTAAAATTTTTATTTATGTAGGTAGTCCCTTTTCTATTTAGCTTTTTTTGTTTAGCTGTAAACTATGAATCTCTATGATTTACACCAATGAAACCACTGGCTGTAGTACAGCCTATCTAGCTAACCAAAAAGTCTTTATAGGGTAAAATTAACCCTAACATTTCCTTTGGTTAAAGTGAAAATGTGGTCCTTTGTTTTGTATGTGTCTTATGGAGGCAGCCATTGATCACCAGATCATCTGCACGACCGACTGGGTTAAGGGTTGGGCGCATGCTCACTGCTGTCAAGTTCTAATTAACATACCAGAAATGCAAAATCAACATAATTACCCAGAAGTCTCTTTCCCCCTTTAGCTGCATAATGAGTAAGGGAGTTTTGGGGAAAACTCATCCTAAGGGTTACGGCCACAATCGTACAGTTACACTGAATGTTTGTGAAAGGGCAACCTCCATTTTGTATGTGTGTTAAGGAGGCAGCCATTGATCACCAGATCCTTTGACCATCGCCTTGGTTTAGGGTTGGTAAACCCTGTTCCCTAATCCCTTCTACCCATCCCTCTCTCCCTTTTCTCTCTACCATGTACCCACATAACAGCCATTTTCTCCAAGAGACAGCAGATAACCCCTTTGTTCCCCCCCCACCTTATCCTTTCCCCATCCCCACAACACAAAGAAAAATGGTTCAAAAGAATAAAACTATTTTTAGATTGTTAACTTTATTGAATGCAATATTCAAATAAGAAAAATATATAACCAGCTACAAAAGCAATAACTCCAAAAACCTAAACAATTGTATCTACAGTTTTATAGTTAATATGCAATATACTAATGTTTAAACCATATTCTTTTCAATAAAAATCCATGAAAAAAAAAAAAAGGCTCCCTGTGTAAGATTTGTTACTGGTGCCTCTTCCAAAACACCCCCAAACACAATACGCTACTGAATGCTGCTTGGCCTGTTTCAAATCAAGTCCGCCACCTGGGTTTACTGTCTTTCAGTATCTGAAGTGCCTGCTTGCATATATCGTGCGTATATCATTACATAAAACGTAACCCACTAAATGCAGACAGAACAGCACAGCATGCAGACATCTTAAGTAAGGTTTACATGTTTTGGGGCTTTGTCTGTGGGTGGCACTGATACAGTGTACATTTGATCAGCAGGACTATAACTGGGGGGGTTGTGGCACTGAAGCACAACTTTGACCTACAGGTCCGTTACCTAAGACTCCCGGCTGGCACCACCCTGGTAATGCAACCTGCCCATATCAAACGCCCTAAGAGAAGAAAATAAATGGTACCAGCTAAGATGGCCATACATTAGATATATTAAAGATATTTTTCTAATGTTTAAAGCCTGCATTTTACCAGCAGCAGCTTTTATCTTGAGATAATTCCACCTGGCCCATTAATTTTGTAATCTCAAATTGACTGCATAAAAGAACAGGCTAGGCAGTTCTTAGATTGGACATTTGTCTATAGATGAACATCTAATCTGTCTAATGTCTTAAGCTAGGTACACACCTTGCGATTTTTTTTTTCCTCCTGAACGACCGTTCGATACTTTCGACCGTTCGGCCAGGAGGAAGGACTGTCGGTCGCGGCAAAAGCAGCCGCGCCCGACAGTTACCGCGACCGATCGTGCGGTCCATAGAGGACCGCATGATCGGACAAGGTTTTCCACCATGTCTGATCGTCCTTTCCTTCGATTCAGACGAACAATCGGTCGGACATGGCTGTATTCGGATGCGATAATTTCGGTCCCATCGTCCGATATACTGAACTATTGGTCGATCGGACCGAAATATCATATGTACCTAGCTTTATGTATACACTTCTCTAAATGCAGATGACCTGATATAAGCTATTTCATAATGCACTGTCCTACATTAAGGTTTAGAACTTGCTGTTTTTGTCGAGTGTCCTCACTCTTCTCATTAATTCAGTAAACTGCATATCCTTATTGCATTCTTGTGCTGAGACTTAATACTGTAATTTGAATCCTCCCTGGAGCTTTGTGAAGTGATTTATATTTCACCACACTCAGAATTGCAACATGAATCATAAAGCTTTTAAAATCCAAAAACCAAAATATATCAGTGATTTAGGTGTAATAGTACTGGATGTGGCTGGCCAATTTGGCTAAAAAAATCCCAAAGGGCAATGTTCCCTATAATATTATGTTAGCTTTGTGAGCAGATGTAAATTATCTGAGCACATTAAAAAAAAAACATTTTTTTTTGCACTGCATGCTTATTTTACAGATTTTTCTGTTCGTAAGCCAGTCAAGTTGTGTTAGAGGAAGTATAGTGTGTCTGTAAATTCATTGCACATAATGTAGGTCTTAAGCTACATATAGGACCAAATTTATAGACATGCGGTATTATAATTTAGCGATACATTTACACTGAGCTTTCGTTAATTAACAGATGTTCGTTTGTAGAATACTATCACAATGGTATTCTATGGGGATCACAAATCTACAATTGTGTTATCTAGATTTACGATAATGATCATAAATTAGATTGGAAATTAACTATCAGTTTAAAGATCGTTAAAGGCACAGCATCATTAAAGGGAACACTGCACCTTTATAAATATGGCCCCTAGGTGCCATGGGTGCTACAGCCAAAAATCGTCTTGTGTATAGACTGCTCTCTATACACAAGATGTTTCTCAGATGTACTGGCCCTTCATGTGTCGTGGGTCGCACCCATGATTTGCAGGTCTGTATGTAGCTTCTTCTAGAGGTAGGGTGGTAAACTTCACCAAGCAACAGGATGGACGGGCATCCTTCACTACAAAAAAAAATTCAGATCATGTGGTGTATGCTCTAAAATGTCAGTTCGGTCAAAAATACGTGGGACAGACCACACGTGCGTTTAAACAAAGAATATATGAGCATAGGTCTGTGAGTATATACAGAAATCACATACCAAAGACCAGACCAGGAGAGCTCACCAACAGCATCCGTGCAATATCCACGCTGTGCTGTGTCCCGAGGTGCAGATCCTCTCTCCCAGAACGAGACTTCAGCAGAGTCTCATGATACTAAGAACAGGAGGCGACATCAGGGAGCGGATCGCTCCAAAACTAGGAGTCAGTCATAGCGGGTAGTGTCATTATCTATTTTATTAAATCCACACATATGTACATGATCAGGCTGTGCCAACAATACAACGGAGGTGCAACCAAACAGTAGTCTGACGCGTTTCACGGTGTCATTGCCGCTTCATCAGAGACTCACTGAGGGAGAGGATTTTCCCATGATTCCTACTCCCTTAACTACCCAAAAACCCTATTAACCCTTAAAGTGACCATGTGAATAAAACACAATCTGTGTAACATAAAAACATCTGACATCCATAAACAGAGGGAGATCAGAACCTCTGTGTTCAGGAAGTGAATAGGCACATATCCGTCACCATTATCCAACAGTATTTAAATATAAAATATATAAAAACCAATCAGTCTAATATTGTGCATTATTTGTACAGTGTTCCCTTAAATAGGTACATGCCCAATTAATCTTAAGCTCGACCCTGAGGTGAGTAGAGTGAATAACACATTTAAGTGAGTATCTACAGGTGTTGTGTCAGCTATGTCCCCATAGTGAAACAGGTATTACCTCTATCCATATATAAAGTGACTGTGCTTAATCTAGTTTTAAATGTAGATCTAGAGTAAAAAAATTAGATTTGCTATTATAATAAGCATCTAATCCATTAGTATAGTGTATCGTGTATAAAAGGTAACTAAAGTAACCAACATACTGTCAACATGACAAATATGTTGTAACGGTGTTGTAATATGAGTAGTTATTTCTTATAATATTTTTATAGTTACACACTTTTATTATATTACTCATACAAACAGATGTTTCAATGTTACACAGATTGTGTTTTATTCACATGGCCACTTTAAGGGTTAATTGGGTTTTGGGGTATTTAAGGGAGTAGGAATCATGGGAAAATCCTCTCCCTCAGTGAGTCTCTGATGAAGCGGCAATGACGCCGTGAAACGTGTTGGGCTACTGTTTGGTTGCACCTACGTTGTATTGTTGGCACAGCCTGTTCATGTACATATGTGTGGATTTAATCAAATAGATAATGATACTACCCGCTATGACTGACTCCTAGTTTCGGAGCGATCCGCTCCCTGATGTCTGCCTCCCACTGTGAGTATATACAGTATGACCCTAAGAATACCCACACACAAGTGGGGAAACATTGTTTTGAATGCAAACACAATGCTGCAAGCCTACGTTGGCAGGCAAGTACTGGAGCAAATTCAGTTGCCCGAGGGGGGGATAGAAAAAAACTTCTCCAGGCAGAGTTAAAATGGATCGAAAAACGGTCTTAACAATTCAGGTACTTGATTTTTCCTTACAGATAATGGACTGTGAGAATTGTACAGGATTGCAGGTAGGTAGCACTGTTCCTACCCTGCATCCTGAAACGGGAACTGTGGTCCTCCATTTTGTATGTGTCTTATGGAGGCAGCCATTGATCACAAGATCATCTGACCACTGCCTTGGTTTAGGGTTGGAGCATGCTCACTGTTGTCTTTACTGCTGAGAAATTCTAATTAACATACCAGATATGCAAAATCAACATTACAATTCCCCAGAAGTCTCTTTTCTGCTTATTTGCATAATAAGCAAGGGAGTTGTGGGGAAACCTCTCCCTAATTCAATTGACTCCTTATCTTATTTTTCAAAGCCCAGAATCTGTATGTTTACCAAAAATAAATATAGGCAGTGGTATGCAATATGTTTGATGGTTTTTGTTTATTAAAAATATTATAAAAACAAAATCAGATTTCTGGCTCCGTAAGTAAGAAAAGCAAGAAACAAAGATTTTTTTTACAGGGCCTGCTCCAAAATAGCAGCAGTGCTATTGTAATATTTATTACTAAATAAGAAGGCTCTACGGTTCATCAGGGCTGAAGGTAATTCATGGAGCCTACCCAGCCAGCCAGATTTATACTAGACTTAATACAGCCAACGACTATAGACCTTATGCCAAAACACAAGACTACAACTTATCAGCATAGCTGCTAATTAATCACTAAGCTGCAATCCCTATCTCTTATAGTGTCTCCCAAACACACCTTTAAAATCTGATTGGTCGAATTTAAATTTGAATCTGATTGGATCTTGACTATTGGACCAATCCAATACCCCACCCCTAAATCTGATTGGTCCAATCAGATTTGAAAGGTGTGTTTAGGATACACTATAAAATGCAAGAGATCTGAATTGCTTTTTACTGTTGGTTTAGCAGCTATACTGATAAGTTATAGTCTTGAATTTAGGCATAAAATCTACAACAGTTAGCTGCTAGTTTACACCTGTCTGGGTAGGCTCAGTGAGCTACCTTTAGCTCTGGTGAACCTTAGATCCTCATTATTTGGTGAGAAGTATTAAAACAGCACCGCTGCTGGGTAGTTTTTTGTTAGTTATTTTGGAGCAAGCTCTATCTAATAAATCTTTATAGCTTACATTTTATTAATTATTGAGCCAGAAATCTGATTTTTTTTTCCCTGAGGCAAATACTTTCTAACATAGATCTAACATGTTACTTTTATTATTGTTTTTTACCAAAA